>JASAND010031116.1:0-72500 GCA_030248195.1 Trissonchulus latispiculum
TAGCTCCCAAAGTCACGAGGGGGGGAACCCACCCAATCCCACGCATACACGTTGGGGGAGCTACGTGACTTGCAAACGTGTCCCAGCCCACTTGATGATGTTATGAGAAGCCAGGCGGGTAGCTAGCCTAGCTACTCACCAGCAACGGAAAGGTTGATCATGCCAACCTTGATCCGTTACACCTCTTCGTTATTAATCAAATGCAGGAATTTCAATACTCGTATACTAGATGCCAAAATAGAAGGTTTTTGCGTTGGCTAACTAAGTTTTAATCAGTTCAGTTCAATTCAGTTCAATCAATAGGTATGTTCTGAAAGTTTCAATCAATCCCATAAGATTAGATGAGAATTAAAGGTTAAAAATAATCGAGATGGAAACCAACGCTTCAAGCAGTGTTAATAATAGTAGATATGCGGCCGCTGCCGTTCCGTTGGTAAACCTCAACCCTAAAGTGAAAGAACAGACATCCTGCACACAGAATTCCATTATCGAACATTACAAATGCATCAAAAATCAATTTGCGTAATTTTCAATTGCACTGACGAAAATTATATATCTACGCTGCACCAGCCCTCAACGGAATACCGACTGCGGTGATGTGGCTGCAAAAAAACTTTAAATACCTTAAAAATATGAGAAAAGTGGATTTTTTGCAAATAATTGATGGTTAATAACTCAAACTTTTGCGGTCACAAAATTAGCCTGCGGGCTGCGGTCGCGGACGCGGGCGGTCGCGGTCACGACGACTGCGGTCGCGGGCGGTCGCGGTCGGAAAAAAATGTGTCCACGTCCAACTCTGGTCTGCAAAAGATTAAATGTTGTCAGAGGAACAATAATATAAATTGTAGGCCTGCTGCGCAGCAGAAACTAATTCAATGTCGATGTTTACTGGGAAATTAAGCAAAAAACAATTCAGCAAGATCTGAAGAAATTCAGCTACTGAACTTGTTCAACTGCACATATGTCTGTAAAACCGTCTGCAAAATTTTGAGAGAGACTGTCAGTGAATATAAACCTGTTCCTGTTCCCTTTTATTGAATCAACGATCTTTCTGATTTTGTTTACTTTGTGAGTCATAGCAATTCTGAAATCGGATTGTAGTGTAAATTATGCTTTGCCATCTTAAAGCATTGTTTACTCGCTTTCATGCTAATAGCTAATCCTATGTATTGCATGACATTGCGTGGAACAGGTGGCAGAGCAAACATAAGAGACCTGCTGCGCTGAGGCGCAGCAGGAAAAACCGTCAAGAATTAATAGGAGGTCAAGTATATATTTAGTTTATCGAAAGTCTCCCGTCAATTCATAATTTGAGTTTGAAATTGTTAATTCAATGTAGCAGTCAATGTTTGCCCGAAGATATAGCGTTATTTGGTTCTTCCAATACATCCTTGGGTCCAAATCATTGCATGATATAAATTGAAAATCTGCAGTAATTGTTTAGATGATGTTTATAATGCAACAAGTGCTTGAAATTACACAACACAATAAAACTTTATAACACAGTCAAAGCATAAAATCAGTAAACTCGAGCAAGACTTGCGGTCGTCCAATGGCCGGCCAACGGGCATCAGCTAGCCAGTTGACCGATGCTTGGACATTGGCCGGCGAACGGTTACCAGCAAAAGGCTAACTGCCAACAAGGACAAGTGGCCGAGATTTCGTCGAGAAACGGCCAATGGCTTGACCGATCAACGGCACTTACCATTTAGCTAATTTCAAGTAAAGGAGGTCGCAAAAACAGCCAAGTTTGAATTGACGAAAAACAGATGTATACATGTTTAAAAGATATACGCTTTCTGATATGTTGAAGTGCCACAATTGTTTATACATTTCAATATGCCTATAAGTGTTACTAAATACTACTGCATTTTTAATAAAATGCCATTATATTATACACTTATAGCTTAATTACGTAGTAGTAGCGTATGTAGTTTTAATTTAAGATATATGAGCTGGTTCTACGGCTTTCCAACGCCAAACATTACGACCGATGCAATCTGCTCTCAAAGTGCATTAGAGTATGGAAGCGTAGGAATGGTTTATCAGGAGTGCGGTCGCTACATGGCTATTATATGTCAAATACAGGACGAAACCGATGATATCTGCGTTTCCCAAGGTTCTTTTAAATAAACAGGTTTTTCACGTAGGTTAGCAAATCGGCAATAAAATTCCCCACAACATTTCTTCTTGCAGAGCCAAGTTAACATGCAGTTCCTAGTTTAACTATGATTTACTGTAAGCAACATGGAAACAACAACTTTAATATGCATAATCCAATACAATAAGCAACAAAATAACCGGCACGTCAAATAACTGGTCCCACCTCGGAATTCCACCTCAGAGGACTCTGTGGTTGAATATATAGCATCCTTTCACGGGTATATGTAATGTAACGCACTGTTGCACCAACTTTTAATCAGTAATCAGTGATCAGTAATCAGTAATCAGCAATCAGTAATCAGTAAGTTATTTTCCGTTGCACAAGACTACTGATTACTGATTGCTGACTACTGATTACTGATTACACGAGAAATACACGTCTTCATATACGTTTACTGATTACTGATTACGTAGGACGTACGGCTGATTGTGGCATATTGCAGGCCCGGAAACTCAAAAAAGGATTACCTAATTACAGCTTTACTACTACATTTTAGAAATTTGTAGTTTATTTTTAATTTTTGGTAGTTTATCCATTTTTATTGATTTTAGTGCTAACTGTACTTATTGGCTTACCAAGAGTGGAAAGTTACTACAACATATATTTATAGCAGAAGTAGGCTTATTTGCTAAAAACCGGTGAAATTCAACGGATAACAAAGTATTCACTAAGTATTAATGAAAGGGTTCACGAAATTTGCCCCTAATTACTGAAAAATTAAACTGATTGTGCAGTAATCATGGTAAAGGAGACTGATTAAAATTTAGCAAAAATAATCAGTAATCAGTAATCAGGAAAGAGTTTGGTGCAACAACTTACTGATTATTCACTGATTATTCACTGATTATTTACTGATTACTGATTACTGATTACTGATTGCAATCAGTAAAGTTGGTGCAACAGATTTTACTGATTACTGATTACTGATTACTGATTAATCAGTAATCAGTGGTTGGTGCAACAGGACCCGGAGAGAGATTTTCCTATTCTTATTTTTATTCTATGTTAACTATTGCTGTTATTCTATAAAATTTCCTGTTCTCTAAGCTAAGGTGAGGGTCACGTTTTTGCCGATTCCTCGGCAATCTCAGATTCTGCTCATTTTCGTATATTTTGTAGTCCCCAAGAGCCCTCAAAACAGAACAAGCGCGTTTTGCATAATGCCTCTATCTTAGTCCTTCAAATGTGACCTTGGCATGTGTTAAACATAGGAAAATAAAATAGATGGGATGAAATGTTAGTGGCAGAAAACTTTGAAAGATATTTTAAAGATACAATTGAGCGACGGATGTTTGACGAATTTTTAAAGCCAGAATTTCGGAAAATTAGCACATGAAAAACAAACTACACACTACAGTACTATAATATCACTCCTAAACGATTGACAAAAGTACTCAAATGGCGAATAAATAGCTGCGCTCTACGCATAAAAAGACGTCTAGTGAAGATAAGTTTTTACAGTCTATAGTAAGCTAAAAGAGTTTGCTACAAAAAGTTCGCTAAAAGTTGGGTTTTGTATGCGTTGGTTGGTACCCATACCTAGACTTGTGCCCGGGCCTTGAATCAGGCCTCGGGCCCGGGCCGGGCAATTCCTGCACAAGACCGGCCCGGGTCCGGTTGTTGGAACGGTAGGCCCGGCACGGTTCGCGGTTCGACCAGGCCCGGTCGGGCGCGGTGAGGCCCGGTCAAATTTTTGCTGTGCAAAGTTTTAGTTTTTTCCAAAATTTCTTCACTATAAATTCCAACTTAAGCTTCCACGAGTTGTCTAAGCTGTAATAAATAGCACTAACTATTGTTTATCACTGTTTTTTGTATGCTGGGCCTTCACCGGGCCGTCCGAGCCTACACTAGGCCATCGGGCCGGCCAGGCCTACCGGGTCTTGAATCGGACCTCTGGGTCCGGCCGGGCCCGGTTCGTTCAGCATGCCCGGCCTAGGAAATTTCTTAATGGCACAACTACCCATACCAGTATTACTGGTATGGAAGAAGGAGTACCAGTAGACAACCAGTGGTATCGCGGTCATACAGCGAATTCATAAAACATTTTAACAACTGGTGCCATATATACAGCTGTTACAGCTGTTAGGAACTGTCTCAAATCTCAAGACGAAAAAAATCGTATTTTTCAGCTAAAATGCGTTTGCGAAATCGTATAAACGTTTTAGTTTTTGATTTAACTAAAAACTGAAAAACTTCATAACGTTGCTTCCTTTTCAAGTTTTTATTTCGCCGAAGGCGAAATATTTGTTACGGGTGGACCCACTTTTGAACTGAAAATTTTCTCCTACCAGGAGTAATGCCTATGTTTATCATGTAGATCTAGCTGCGCCCTTTTTTTACTTCAGGAGGGGGCCATGGTTGAAATCTGTCATTGAGTAAAATTCCAGAAGAAAGGGAGTGGTTGGAATAATCGTTGCTTAATCGAATTTAAAATTAGATTTTTTAGCAAGTTTGGTTTTTCTGCAGGGGGCATAAATAAGTATTTCTTTTGCTTTGTACAAAATTCTTAGCTTGCCCCCCTTGACAAGAACTCAAAATCAAACACTATTATTTCAACATGCAAATTATGCAAATGAGATATTGCATAAATATTGAATCATTTCTTAAAAGCCTACAATAGAATCAAGTGTCTTTTGAATAGATAATGCCACGGACGTGACCTAGATGACTTTTACGTGGGGCCACTGGAAAATTAATTTTTTGACGTGGTGCTTCTTTCTGTATTCCTCCGAAATGAAGGACAACACACTTTTAAGCGACGATGCCAACTTGCAGAAAACATCCTCCCCCAGCGGCGTTTGAGTTTCCTAAAATAAGTATAGCCGCGTCACAGCGTCACACCCAGGGCGTCCAGGGTTGCTCATGAAGCCGACTCTGGTCCTGTAGTCCCTCGCAGATAATAACAAGAATGGCAGCATTAGCTTTCGACAATCTCAGTTGTGAAAGCTGAAAACAGGCTTATTTTATTATTCACCAGGTAAGACTTCGACTGTCTGTTGTTTGAGCCAAAATAAAATTATCAGAGGATTAACGAAAATTTAACAAAGAAGTAAAAAGTGAGCTTGCCCAACCATTTGTTGATCCGAAACACTCATATATTGTGATAAGTGTAGTGTAATAAATGTATGTGTAGCCTTTTTACAACTGAAAAGCCTAATTCTGACAGATCCAGATATGTCATTGAGAAACTTTCTTCTGTACCTTGGGGCTGACTGACATTTCCAGGTGCCTAAAGGTGATAACTCTTTCTGAGAGTTGTTCTCAAAATACATCAGATATCTTCTGCAGTTCAGTCTCTTTACAGCATAGTCACGAGTATTTAATTTGTAACGCTATTTTTATTAACACAAGTTGCACAAAGTACTTGGTTAGCGTTTGAATAAAAACACATTGGTCTGTTAGTTCAGATGGAATTAACTCTCTTATGGCGAAATATTGCCCCTTTTAGGGGTAACTTGTTTCATACTGCTGTACAACAGCTTCAAGTTTTTAGTCTAGTTTTGCTGTAAACAAAAAATAGAAAAGTCTGACTGGCAGGCAAAATAAGTGCATAAGAAAACGTATATCAGCTGCTAAATGAAACGTTTTAATAAATCGTATTATTTGATTTTCAATTTGAGACAGTTCCTTATACTAAACGTTAAAATTGCAAACCACCGTTGGAGGTGGTTTGACATGGGTTTAACGCATGACTACGGACTCCAATAAATTAATTTGAGTTTTTGAAATATTAGTTAATTGAAATTAAGACTTCTATACTGTTTTCTATCATATCAGACCTGCGTATTATGTCATTGTTGGCTTAAAAATCAAACAGCACGAATTCTCAAACATTCATTCCAGCATATAGATCAAAGCAAATATAACAGTGTTAAATATAATTAATTAATTAGTATTCGCTATTAATTAATTAACAATCCTTCCTTTTTCTAATTATTTGACATCAAACTATTATATAGGCATAACACTAGTGATGTGAATCGGATCGGCGGATCGGATCGGATCGACCGATCCGGGGTTGGATCGGATCGGATCGGATCGACAAATTTTCGGATCGGATCGGCCGGATCGGATAGGCTTCATTTTTCCGGATCACCGATCCGGCAAATGAGGCAAATTTTGAAAATTTGTACCAATTTCTTATAAAATTAGAAAATGTTTTCGAAGAAATTTTCAAAATCTTTCCTGAAGTTTGTTTAAATGTTGTTAGTGTTTTTGTTTTTGCTCCTCTTTCTGGATAAATAAATTTTTTATATGTATATATATATAAAAGTCAAATGGAATTGCTCTTTAATATTTCCTGCTATGTAATTTTTTTGGGACAGTCTGTCCGTTTTTTAAATTCAGTACCGCTGACTGCTAATGTTCCATTCCCCCGACTTTAACCGCTTTTCAACTAAAGTTTGCTGTAAACTGTAAACAGCCTGAATTTGTAAACAACTTCTCTTCTCAGACTTAATTTCCATTTTGCATACACAGACCAAATTTTTATTAAATTTCTATTTTGCGTTTCCCTAGATCAAATCTATTTAATGCAGAATTTAAGAGTTGACCCTGACTAGAATGTCCAGTATGACCTTTAAAATAGCCTTTTGTGAAATTGCAATTTCTATTACTTAGTAGGTTGTTGTGAAGTGACTAGTGCAGCGAAAACAGCACAGTATTTTCGGGTTAAAACACATCATGTGCTCACATTTTATATTCTTCCCCTAGAAAATGCTGTGGGAGGTTATGGGAATGGGCTCCCCCGGAAAAAGCTATGATGGGAAGTCGAGGGACCGGGCCTTCCCATCTGGGGCGGGATATCTTATACCAGCCCTACGTGAGCACATGCTGGGTTTCAACTCATTTGATTCAGACTGCTATTAAACGGATCTTAAGCTGGAGCCCTGTTATCTAAACTAGCGGCACGTCAGTGATTGAGGACAGTAGAACCCCGCCAGCCCCGTTACAGTGGCGACGAGGGCGGGATATTCGCCTCGTTTGAGTCTTTTTTGTGACTGGTCCTGTGCTTGCCGCTACTTCTGAATTGGCTTATCACCGACTACGATCTTTGCTGGAATCAATTCAAACTTCATTGACTCTCCTCTCCATTGATTTGCCAGCGCTCTTCGATCAGAGGTTTCATCCACAAGATTAACTGTAACTATTTTTAAACTGTAATTTCTAAATTGTTGCACCTGTTCAGTGCAACTTAGGTTTAATATTGGCATTTAGTATGACTGGACTACTGAATTGGTTGCTCTCCAAGAACAGAATAAAAGACTCCTCCAACGTCCAGACTTGCGAGTCGCAGCTCTAGTTCAAACCACGCCAATTCTAAGCGAGCCCAAAAGTATTCAGTGCAACTTGGATACCGAACATCTGTCGAAACACCGAATGTTGCCTTCACCGTCTCCGTCATTCTTCCGGCAGTCATCCATGCAAGGATATCCTTACCTGATGCTTTTAGCAATAATTTTTCTTTTTTCTCCTGTAGCGCTCGCAAGCTCTTCTGATTTCCTCGCCGGAACGCTGAGACAAATAGGTACGGTTGTCCACGCTGGAGTTGGGATAGTGCTGGAACCAAAGGGATTGCTGATATCCCCAGACGATGTCCGCTACTTTCCTGTGGTGATGCATACGAATATATCCAACCTGGTTTCTCTCCGTCGTCGCAGACCCGAAGGAGACTACAGGAACAACATGCGTTGTGATTTGTTTCCATTGTCATTAAAGCTTAGGGAGGCCATTGAGACTACTGCAAGCGCATACGACGGACTATTTGATACCGCCTACGATGCTGAACTACTTCGCTCAGTATGCGGAAGGCAGCAAAGTCTTTGTCGTAAGCCCACCCCAGACGATTCAGAAAATGTTAGAGAGCCAAGACAGCTGGGCCTAATAGCTGCTGGAGTTCTAGGACTTAGTGGTGCCGGACTGGGTATTGCCAATAGCATTTACTTAGGGAAATTGTCTGCTCAAGTAGACTCCTTGTACCAGTCAGTGGACCTAATCCACCAAGAATCACAGTTGAGGGCGAAGGCACTGCAGGAAATACAGGTTGCCAACAGCAAGCTGTATTCCTTCGTTCACCATGCCGTCGAGAAACTGCACTCGTCTAACCAGTCTACATCGCAGTTAGAGGGTGCCATCGTATTGCACATCGTAACAAACGCGCTTACGGCACTCGTCGGTCACGTTGTGTCGTCGGCAACAACTGGCCGCCTGACACCAGAATTAATGAGCGTAACCCGTGCACGAGAACTACTAGGGCATGTTCCAGATTTTGCCGATACTTTGCTAATGAAGGAACCTCCCTTGATTTACCAGTTCTCAACCATTTACCCCATTCGAATAGAACTGCGAACGTTAACGTTTGCGTTTCTGATCAAGAGTTCCGATCATTGTTGACGTGAAGCCAGCCATCCAATGTAGCAGGTCCATAATGTCGGCTGGACTACAAAAACAGCTTACCACAATCAGTACTGCTCAAGCGACTGCCAGAGGTTCTAATTCCATCACACTCTCCCGACCCCCGTGGTTACTTAGCACAGTGGATACATCTTCTTGTGAAATGTAACCAGCGTTGCTGGCAGTGCAGTGCAAGAGCATTAGCCCCACTAGAATCTGCACTAGACAGCTGTCTCCGAGCACTAGTTCTGCCATCGGCACACGGCGACATAAAAGGACGTACTTCGCCGCAAAACCAACGTTGACATACGCGAGCATAGGAACGAAACACTCAGTATATCTCACAGACCAGTGGATTGCTGGTAGGAAGCAACGAAACATCTTTGCTCCTGCCTCTACTGAGAAATCAGTTTCCACATAAAACGACCAGTCGCCGCATTAGTATGCCAGAATGTCATTTGCCTGACCATGGGGAATACAGCGTAGTCACCATTGGGGATAAAATCATAACAAATACCTTGCGCCAGACGCACCGGATCAGCGTCATCCCTAGGAAGAATGTACCCATTAGTGGATCTCTTCGCAAACTTGAAGCAGGACCAATTCGGTGGGGCGACTTGAACCGCGCTCTTCGTCACGGCGACGCGGCTTCGCAAACCATGAAAGAAGCCGCCCGGCTAGAAACGAGATTTCTTCCGCCCAGAGTTTGCACGGCTCGACCCATCTAGGCTTTCTGTACTTCCTTGTGTCGGTAGTCGTCACCATTTTGACAGCCACTCCTGTTTTGCTGGTGTTGTAGAATTGCAAGGAGCAGACGCTCCTTTGTCCCTCTATCCTCGCTTGCATCGATCGCGTACCTCCCTTGCTTTTGAAAGGAACAAGCCTTACGTTTGCAAGACATAGATGATAATGATATTGGTCATACAGACAACGCAGCCCTACGAGAACGCACTCCACCGGGTTAGACACCGTCGCCGATCTGCTGATGAACCTCCTCGGTTTTACTTATCGACATCGGTTTATGCTGTTGTGTTCGTATTCTCACTTGTTTTTGTTCCACTGTGGATTGTTTGAAAAGCGGATGGGACAATTCTTTTAGTACTTTTGCTGACTGAATACATCATAGATACAGATTTGTTTCGTAGCAGATTTTTTGGCATATCTGCGGGTCACTGTTTGAGACATGGTCCAAATCCTTATCCTCCAATGACAATCCTGGCAGTCATTCAAGGCCATGCAAGTGCCTGCATTGCTGGATACAGGGGGCATCGATCACACTGATAAAGGAGAACTTGAATTAAATCAAGGGTCCCTTCAAGTAAGAGTTTGAGCCTAACCGCTGGAGTCTATGCCGACTATATCGTCGATGACATGGTCATTTCCTTCCCGCAGGAAGGTCTAAGCAACTTAGACTTCTCATTCGGAGACACGAAGCTCAAACATCCTTGTTACACCTCGTACCAGAGGCTCTAATGCCTAGCGTTCTCGGTGCAGACTTGCTATCAGAATTCGGAAGTTTGGCCATCAACTTCGCATCTGGAAAAATAGCAATGGGCTCCGTCCGCTTCTTCACTTTTGCCATCAGAGCCTCGAGCTCTGAGGTCAGAAGTCGATTGGGTTATTCCTAAGCGTTGTGAAGCACTACTTTCTTGTACTATTCCTACAGGCTGCGCCGCTAACGGATCCACATTGTTGTTTGACCCTAATGTGCATCTGGTACACGTCAACCCCGCGTGTACTTGGCCAGATCCAGTGGGAACCGTTCGCAATAGTAGTATACCAGTAAAGGATTCATGAATCCATCTGACCACCCGGTTACCATAAAGGCTGGCAGCTGTTTGGGCAAACTTGAGCCGCTGTCACCTCCAGATGTTGTCTCAGTGGCAATTCCAAGTAGGTTCACTCAAACCGTGTCCAAAGGATTCGTAGTAAGTGGTCTCGTCTCCCGGTCGTCCGGTCAATACCACGAGATTGTAGGACTAGATCTGTCTACAGCGGAAGTGAGTGAGGCCGACCTCGTGCGACTGAAGGCTCTGACCCACCAATACAAATCTGTTTTCTCGACAGGTGATGTAGATATTGGCAGGACTCGTTTACTACAGCACGACATCTACTTGAAGATAGACTCTTTTGCTATTAAACAGCGTCCGTATCGGTTACCACTAAGCAAGCAACCAGTCGTAGAGAAAATGGTTAGCGACATGCTGAAGAACAATATGATCAATCCAAGCTTCAGTCCCTGGAGTTCGCCAGTAGTGTTGGTTTCCAAAAAGGACGGAGGTGATAGGTTCTGCGTGGATTACCGTAGGCTCAATCCAATAACAACGCGTGATGTCTACCCTCTTCCTCGCATTGATCAGGCATTGGAAGCCCTAGGCGGGGGCAATGTTTATTTCTCGACCATCGACCTTCACTCCGGATTTTACCAAGTGCCATTGACAGAACGTGCCAAAGAACTCACAGCGTTTTCGACACACGTGGGCTTATTCGAATATAACGTCATGCCTATGGGCCTGACCAACGCACCCCCTACCTTCCAGAGGCTAATGAATATCGTTCTTAGTGGTCTAACATGGGACTCGTGTCTTGTGTACTTAGACGATGTCATTATTTTTTCAAAATCGTTTGACGATCATCTCCATCATTTAGAACACGTTTTTCAAAGGCTTGAGGCAGCGAATCTCAAACTGAAGCCAAAGAAGTGTTATTTCGCGCGCAAGAAAGTAAAATTTCTTGGTCATGTGGTTTCCTCTAAGGGTATCGAGGCAGATCCCGACAAGTTGCGAGCTATTGAGAGCTTTCCACGACCACTTACGCAGACGAACGTTCGTGAATTTATAGGGCTTGCAAGTTATTACCGTCGATTCATTAGAGATTTCGCATCCATCGCTTCGCCTCTTCATGTGCATACGGGAAAGAACGCTCGGTTTGAATGGACACCTTTATGCGAAAAAGCATTCGTTGAACTTAAGCATGTGATGTCGACTCTACCAATTCTACGCTACCCCGATTTGTCCATTCCCTTGTTCTGCATACTGATGCATCCAGAATTGGTCTAGTGGCCGTTTTGTCGCAAACAGACCACACTGGTGAAAGACCTGTAGTGTTCCTTAGTAGGGTATTGCAAGGAATCGAGAAAATTATCCAATTACGGAATTAAAAGCACTTACAGTAGTTTGGGCTGTCAAAACGCTACATCATTACATTTATGGCATTCCATTCACAGTTGTTACGGATCATAGTGCTCTTAAATAGCTGCTACCAAGGGAGCATGAGTCGGAACGGCTTAGACGATGGGCCTTAAAATTATCGGTTTATACCTTTGGGATTGTTCACCGAAGTGGAAAGAAGCACCAGAATGCGGATGCCTAATCGCGTAACCTAGTAGTAGCAATAGCCATCAATGCCAATCTTGCGTCATCTCAACGTCGTGACCCAGACTTTGCTGACATTTATGTATACCTAACAACGCAACAGCTTCCCGACGATACTAAATCAGCAAAGAAAGTAGCTGCTGAAGCTCCGCTTTACTTTCTTCAATAACATTCTGTACTGCCAATTTTTAAAGAAAACATAAAAGCATGATTAGTAGCAGAAAGAAGGCGAAAATGTGTTGAACTATGTAAAAGCTTGAAACTAAAGTCTATAATTAACCAACCGCTACTGTTAATTCACAGGTGTGGCCAGTTGTAGTACTGTTGCTACGGTTTAAAACAGAATTCTGTATGTAACGGCAGGAACCAACAACGTAATACTGTTACTTCTTACGCTCGGTTCACGGCAGGTTACAGCTCTTCAGACAAGTTAAAACAACCATGCAAAGCAAACATGTACAACGGAACAAACACATAGCTAATAACATAACAAACATGCATGACGAGGAAGGCGAAGGCACGAAACCGAGAACAAACAAATGTTGGTTAAAATATAAAAGAACATGGGTTAACGGAGACCCAAAACCATAGCCAGCCCACCACTACCAGCAACACTAGTTAGTGAAACAACACGAAGAACACAGACACGCAGACAATACCAATACCCTCGGGTTACACAATCCAAACCTATGGTAGAACTTTGTTGCAAACGTGATTGGTATTAAGATGATGCAAGATTACTATTAGTTCGTCAGTGGCACTTAATCTTAGTCAAAAATATTTTAAGCAGGCCAAAAACAAAAAATCTAGAATAATAGCACAATCAGCTTCTCCTACTATTACTTCGACAGAAGGTGGTTGCACTATATATAAAACTGGCCTCCACCACTGGTTTATTATTAATAAACGATTACACTTCCGGGCTAGGAGTATTTCTTTCGTCGTGAATTGAAAGGTCAGCGCCAAGTTGGACCTGCAGGGGTTGCACATGCGGAACTGGGACGAGTGAGACTTTGTTTTTATGGACAACTAGTTCAGGACTATTAGGTTCATACGTGTTACGGATAACAACGTCAGGATCACGAACCTGAGTGATTTGGTAAATAAAATCCCATTTCGAACGCGCTTAGAAGCTCCGAACGGACGACTACGAAGACGAACCTTATCGCCAGCCCTAAGGACCTGTGGACGAGCTCTACGATCGTACGCGCTAGAATATCTATTTTGGGCAGTGAGAGTGTTTTCTTTGGTCAGGTCCCACGCAGTTTGAAAAGTGCTCGTTAAGGTGACTAAATAGTTATGGGTATCTTGGTACTGGACATCACCTTCGATGTAGTGATCTGTGGGTAAACGGAGGTTGCGGCAAAAGGTGGGGACTTTCCCTGGTCCATGAACTGAACAGCGATACGCGAACAGACAAGGATTCAGATATTGTTCCCATTCTTCATCGTAGTCAACCAGTTTGGCGCAGCATATGAAAGCGAGTGATTAAACCGTTCGGTAAGGCCGTTGCACTGCGGATGAAAGGATGTGGTATATACTTTCCGGATGGCAGGTATTACTTCGCACAGTTTCAGGACTAACTCTGCCTTAAAACACGGGCCGTTGTCTGATAACAACTCAGATGGAGCTCCATACCTGCACGCAATTTGCTCAAACAGAACTGTGGCTACAGTCATCGCTGTCTGGTAGGGAATGGGGTACACCTCTACCCATTTAGTAAAGTAGTCTGTGAATACGACGATGTATCGGTTGCCATGAGGTGAAACCTGCAGAGGGCGCTAGATATCGGTACCTACCAGGTGGAAAGGTGCAACAGCTGGTATGGGATGTAGGAATTCTAAATGGTGGATTAGGTTGTGTCCGACGCGCGCACTCAGGACAATTTCTACACCAGCGCTCGGCAAACGTACGCATGCCTGGCCAGTACGCATCTGAAGATGCCTGTAAGTGCGAGAATATCGAAGGTGTGCAGCCAAAGCGCTGTCATGTACTTCATTCATTACCAATCTCTTATACGCAGATGGGGCAGCGAGCTGCTCTAATAGTCATCGGATTTCCTTCCGTGGAAAAATTGGCGGTACAGAATGTTATTGCGATGAAAGTAAAGTGGAGCTTCAGCAGCTACTTTCTTCGTTGATTTAGGATCGTCGGGAAGCTGTTGCGTTGTTAGGTATACATAAATGTCAGCAAAGTCTGTCACGACGTTGAGATGACGCAAGATTGGCATTGATGGCTATTGCTACTACTGGGTTACGCGATTAGGCATCCGCATTCTGGTGCTTCTTTCCACTTCGGTGAACAATGTCAAAGGTATAAACCGACAATTTCAAGGCTCGTCGTCTAAGCCGTTCCGACTCATGCTCCTTTTGTAGCAGCTATTTAAGAGCACTATGATCCGTAACAACTGTGAATGGAATGCCATAAATGTAATGATGTAGCGTTTTAACAGCCCAAGCTACTGCAAGTGCTTTTAATTCCGTAATTGGATAATTTTTCTCGCCTTGCAATACGTACCCTACTAAGGAACACTACAGGTCTTTCATCAGTGTGGTCTGTTTGCGACAAAACGGCCACTAGACCAATTCTGGATGCATCAGTATGCAGAACAAAGGGAATGGACAAATCAGGGTAGCGTAGAATTGGAGGAGTCGACATCACATGCTTAAGATCAATAAATAGTTTTTCGCATAAAGGTGTCCATTCAAACCGAGCGTTCTTTCCCGTAAGCACATGAAGAGGCGAAGCGATGGATGCGAAATCCTTAATGAATCGACGGTAATAACTTGCAAGCCCTATAAATTCACGAACGTTCGTCTGTGTAAGTGGTCGTGGAAAGTTCTCAATAGCTCGCAGCTTGTCGGGATCTGCCTCGATACCCTTAGAGGAAACCACATGACCAAGAAATTTTACTTTCTTGCGCGCGAAATAACACTTCTTTGGCTTTAATTTGAGATTTGCTGCCTCAAGCCTTTGGAAAACGTGTTCTAAATGATGGAGATGATCGTCAAACGATTTGGAAAAATGGTAACCGGGTGGTCAGATGGATTCAGAACTGGTATGCGAACTGGAATTTGCTGGTATACTTCATTGGTATACTACTATTGCGAACGGTTCCTACTGATCTGGCCAAGTACACACCTTGTTGATGTACCAGATGCACATTAGGGTCAAACAATAATGTTGATCCGTTAGCGGCGCAGCCTGTAGGAATAGTACAGGAAAGTAGTGCTTCATAACGCTTAGGAATAACCCAATCGACTTCTGACCTCAGAGCTCGAGGCTCTGATGGCAAAAGTGAAGTAGCCGACGAGCCTATTGCTATTTTTCCAGATGCGAAGTTGATGGCCAAAGTTCCGAATTTGGATAGCAAGTCTGCACCGAGAACGTAAGGCATTGGAGCCTCTGGTATGAGGTAACAAGGATGTTTGAGCTTCGTGTCTCCGAACGAAAATTCAAGGTTGGTTAGACCTTTCAGCGGAAGGAAATGACCTGTCATCGACGATATGATCGGCATAGACTCAGCGGTTAGGCCCAAACTGGTACTCGAAGGGAACTTTGATTTAACTAAGCCCTCTTTTATCAGTGTGATCGATGCCCCTGTGTTGATTCCGGGCCCGAGCTTAAACTTTGTCCTAATTCTGTCCCAGTTTCGAATATAGACATTTCTTATCGGCTCAGGCAGTGTCTGTAAAAAGTCCGCAGATGGTAGACAACTTCGAGTACTTCGAATTGGCCCTCCGATCTAGACATGACTAACTTCGAGTACTGTGAATCAATAAAACTAGGTATTGTTGTTTGACATTGGTTAACATTGCTCCGACATTGCTCTTAAGGCTCGGTGTATGCTCAGTATGTACTCGGTGTTAGCTCGGAGTAGGTTTGGAGTGACTCAGAATCAATAAAAGCACGAAAGATAAGGTACATAAAAGCACCAAGCGAAATCAATAAAAGCACAAACAGCAAAGACAAATCGATATCAAGTCTATAAAGCGGATATTGAAACTCAATCAGAACAAATATGTCTAGTTGTGAATATTACAATCCATACCAGTGTGGCACTTGTGGTCAGACGCTCACCAAGGTGTTCGAAACCTTCACAGTGCCCAACCAGAGTATGATGAGACCGAATCAGAGACAAGTACCGAATGTTCAGACAGTAGCGACTCGAGTTGTGGAGAGTTCTATGAGCCAACTGACATGGGCAAATTTTGGGATGAGCTTGTCAGGCAGTCTGAAGAAAAATTCGAAGGTAGAATAAATCGGTTGGCAGCCGAATACGTTGCAGATGGCCATGATGATGCTGAGGCTGAAATTGAGGCTTACAATGACTCCGACCTAGGATCCGAGCTGAACTCAGCTGAAATTTACTTTCACATCCAACGTTGTAAGGGGTTGTAATAATTGATGAAATTCTGACCAAACAAATGGAGTACGAGGCAAAGTATTCTGATGAAGAAGCCCTCAGACGTGCCATAGAAAAGATCTCCAATTTGCGCACAGTGGTATTTCTTGAAAAAACGGTGGACCAATTTGCTGAACAGGATCAGGAAGAGGAAAAACAGAAATTCTTAGTTAATGGGGAGTATGTTCGGAGTAGGCTCGGCGTATACTCGGTGTAAACTCGGAGCTGGTCAGGAGTGACTCAGAGTAGAATGGTATGATAGGTAAGTTAAGGCAAGTGCGTCTATAAAAATGTCCAGTACAGAGGAACTACGCCAACTCCCAAAGGAAGATCCGACTGAACCACCTGCGGACTTTTGGGAGACACTGCCTGAGCCGATAAGAAATGTCTATATTCAAAACTGGGACAAAATTAGGACAAAGTTTAAGCTCGGGCCGGGAATCTACTCAACTTACAACTTTCGTTTGGAACACACAAGGTCTAACCTCAAGAAACTCCTCTACTCCGTTTTCAATGCTCAATTCTACTCTATCAAAATTAACTTCTCGCTTGGCTTTATCCTTCAAAATGTGTTGGACCACGAATTGGCTTTCTTTTACCCTTCTAATAACAACCACTATCTAGAGGAACCTAAATTTATTGGTAATAGGGAAGACTAGGATGAGCTTAATCTAGAGTTTGACAGGATGGATGTTCAGCAGAGGCCTACCACAAAATGGGTCGTTGTTGGTGTTACCAGTATTTGCTTTTTTGTATATAGATTGACTGGGTACACTAAGCACTAACCTAGATAGCTAGTAAAGCAAAATATAAAAAAACTATAAAATGAAAAAATACAAAAATATTGCATACGCCGGACTAGGTGAGATTAGGTTGCTTACTGTATATATGTACTGTACATAGCTTAGGTAGGTACTGTATATAGATTAGGTAGCTAGGTAGGTAGCTACGTTAGCTTATATAGGAGTCCGGCAATGGGCCGGCGCCGGGTCCCAAGCCCCGGTTGAAGAACACAGAGGGACGGTTAAATATAAGTTGACATTATGAAAGTGTGTTTGAATTTGTAGTGCAGGCCGGAGTAAGTGCAGTTCACTCCATTTTAACTCACCACAACTGCTGCACCATGCTGCACGAAGACTATATAAACCTTCAATGTTAGAATATTGGAAAAGATGAAGATCTGGGCAAGTGGAGAAATTAAACTGTCTGGAAGGGTGCTAAACAGAAACTGGAAAGACAAAATTGAACTTTTACTCCTGATTTTACTCCAGGGACCGCTGCTCGAAACGGCCGCCTTTACTACTCGCCTCGTCAAGACCGTTTGAATCATATACAACATAATCGGTTTTGCCTAAAATTAAAAAATTCTCTTGTTAATCAGGATATAGAAAAATTAGTGCTGAAGAGAATGCCTGAAGAAACCCTCTCCCAACTGCACGCATGCGACATCCATCTAATAAGTAATGAAGTCCAGGAATGGAGGCCCTGGTGTATATACTTGGTGGTACCATATATACCAGCATGATTGAACTTCTATTCACCCCAATTTTCATTTCTGCACTATACTGCTGTAATTGCTGTTGATTCTTGCCATTAGGATGTGGATTGTGTCGGCAATAAATTAAACCTGAAACCAGTACCCACAATTGAAACGAATTACGTTTTTGTATCCAGAAAATCATGCTGAACACCATCAGCCAGCACCACCAATTTAACCTTAATAATTTAATCAACCGATACTATTTTGGTTATAGTAAGCGAAGTGACATGGCAACCTGGGCCTGACGCTGTTATGGATGTTTTCACAGATCCTGACAACAAACTAAGTCAGCTAGGAATGGTTCTCTCAGATCCTAAAGCTGGTTCAAAATTTTTGTCAGAATTTCCTGTAGAAACTCTGAAGAAATTTCTAAGAGGCATAGTACGTTTTATTTGCAGTATAAACTTTAACTACACTTAGACAAACTCGATTTGTATTGTTATGTCCAAAGCCAATGTTTCTGAAAATCTACGTGTGTCTCCTTAGCACCCCCAACCTGTGATCCAAGTGTGGCAACCATTGATGCATTTTAGTCAGACAAAGTTATGAATGATGCACCAATTATTTTTATTGAACCAGTTCCTGAATTTTGTGGGGGTGGTAAAAGAACACTTGCGAACCAAACCCACCTATAATCTAAACGCTACTTGTCGCTGAGATGCCATGGGCAACGATTGACAATGATCCGCTTTCTAAATTGCCTGGCGTCAACTCTATATTTGAGTTAGAATCACTTTTATTTATATTTTTTTGTATTCCGTAGTAAGCACTTCTGTACTGCTATGAAACTTAGCTAAATACTGGCTTACTTTGTTACTTTGAGACGTATGCAGTAAAAGCTTGGGGTGGGGAACATAGATGTGGTACTGTGATATAACGGAGATTTGAGGCGGGGCATAGGCAAGTGCGGGGGAAACCCCCAACCAAAATGATTAATTTGCGCGACCCCCTCCCAGATATTCGGCTTTGTCTACCCACCCCCACCAGAAAGTAAAGCCAAACAGTGACCAAAAGTGGCAGAAAAATCGAAAGATTATGTGGATTTTGGCAATTTTCAGATTCGACCCCATCGTCAGTCGGAATCCCCCCAGATGTTTTGCCCAGCCACACCAATGGGGCCAGATCGGATGTTTAAAAATCAAACAATTTCAAAATTCCGGTAAACTGGCTGTTTCGACTTTCATTTCATGTTTTGCACTTTATGGCTGTTTCGACTAATTTTTTGCAGCCATAGTTTGTGTCAGTTTTTTGAAAAATTGTGGTGCTGGGCTTTTTTTGCCAAAATTTTATAACGGGTCGCCTCGACTATGAATTCCCCCCGCCCCCGCCCACCCTGCGGCCTTGGGGAGAGGGCGTTTTTGCCATCAATTTCTGTATCCGTGGGTGGTGCTGTGGGTTTGGAACCTGACCATATATAAGTTCTACAACTTTTTCAACAGATTTTATTTATTTCGTTCGTAAGCTTTGCTGCAGTACATTTATCGGTATACACGTATCTAACAAACCTAGTATTGGCAGTCAGTTTTCAAATGTTGTAAAATTAGCAAAGGGCCATGCTGGGCAAACTTTTAACATATTTGGACAAGTGTTTTTATATTTTATTAGGCCAGAAAACTGGGGGGAGGCGGCACTGGATAGACGAGGTTCCACCCTAACACACTAATGCACTTGAGGAGATCGATATCCACAAATTTGTACAATCCAGACAATTCAACGCACTTATATTGGATACAACAACAGACGTGGAGAAACCTGCTTCTTTCGGGTTACCAAGCTGTGTGTGGCCTTCATGTCATCAAATAATAGCCAATAGCCATCAATTCTTCGATTGTAGCTAACGAAATGTCCGGGTAAATAGGCGATGCATCCACGAAGAGTTAGATCTGTCACGCCTAAGCGGAGGTTGGTAGGAAGCTTTCTAAAACGAAGCATATTGGACCCAGATTTTCGGCCGATCACCACAGAAGCGGCTTCTGAATCCTGGCTATCACTTTCAGCAGGGACGCAGTGACATATAAGCCAAAGATGTGGCGGTACACTGGGAGCTGCTTTTGTTCGCAAACCACTGCAGTAGGACCCGATTGTTGGCGGATCAGTCCCGCAATACATGTCCACGATGCCCCGGTAACGAATTTTATCGCCAAGCCCACATTTTCTGCTGCACAAGGACGTAGAATCTTGGAAGAATTCTGACAACTGCCTTTTCAAGTCAGCACGAAGATCTTCAGCAGCTACAGAGCCAATGACAGAAAGGTTCGCTGGTATCGAAATTCTTCTTTCTGTCAGCGAAGGGATGGGGCATAAAGAATCACAAAACAACTGAGATTCTCACAGAAGCCAAAGTCAACAGTTGAATCTACCATTGTTTCTACAGTCATGAAACAATCCAACATATCGACTTGGTATTCTGTATCCACAAAGCGGTCACAAAGGAGTTGAGCCCCTCAATTTGTGCATCGAAGCCATGGAGGAACTACTTGGAACAATTTTGATCCACTCAACAAAATTGTATGCTTTGCATTTTCAACAACTGCTCGATATGTGCAGTCGAGTCGATCAATGTTTGCGACCGTCGCAGAAGCAATGTTCCGCGTACATTTGTTTTTCAGCATTACATTCTTCTTATTGTTTTCTGTATCCGAACTTGGCTTAGAAAGTTAGCATTACGCAGCAACTTGACCGTTGAACAGCTTGCATGCATGTTACCGATTTTCAAGCTATTCTAGGGCTGTTTTCCAAAGACGCAATAATACACCGAGGGGCAAAGAAATTGGGGGAGGCGAAATTTTGGATTGAAATTTTTTCTAAATATATGCCAAATATAGCGCTATTTTTCTAGTATACTTATGCAAAAGTTAAAAAGTTTTATCAACAGTTTAAAAACAGTATAAAAGTTTTATCAACTTTAAGTTAAAATTCCAGGAAATTATGTAAAATGATGTCCATTTCAAAGTACAATGGAAAAATAACTATCAATGTCTAAAATAATGTACAATGGAAAATAGAATGACGATTTTCAAACTAGTATATATATATATACAATGACTAAAGGTACAAATCTGCGATTCGTGACTGAAAATTTTTTGACTGCAAATTTTTCTAATATATGGACTATAGAAGTCTTAGTTTTACATATCAAAAACTAATGCCAAAAATTGTAATTCGGAAGGGTGGGAGGTAGCGAACCAGATCCAGCCAGTGTGTTAAACCCCGACATATTTCTAGCTGGAACTTTATGGGCTTAAAAGCATTGGAAAGGCGGGGGGGGGGGTTAGGGCAAAGTTGGACAAAAATTTTGTATTCGTAGGGTCAATTTTGCAAAATTCTTCAAAAAAGTCTTTAAACTTAAAAAACTTAAACTATTTATTATTTATTACTTACAGCTTTTTGTTACGTTGTTTTATGGACTTTCTGGCTCAATATTGACCCTATTTTAGACTTAGAAACATGTTTCAAATCACGTGTTCTAGTTTAAAACACAAGTCTAATGTTAATGTCTAATCTAAAACTGCTTCATGGTTGAATGTTTTTGGACATTAGCATTATGGCTGAAAATGGACCCAAAAAGTGCCGGGAGGGGATTCAGGAGAGGGGGTAACCAAAAGTGGGGGAGGGAAAGGTAAAAATCTGGGATGGGTAAGGTTGGTTGAAAATTTTGGGGGTTACTCCCCAAACCCTCCCCCGTCCTTATGAAACTATGTCTATGTGCATTCCAATTTCCATTCGGCCTCGTGCAGAGTAATCAGTGCACTCTCTAAACCAGAAGTTAGCTAATGGTACCAAGCATTTACCGTTTTCCTAAAATATCGTTTTCAAATACAAATCTTGCTACCATAAACAAATTATTAATAATGAATTGAAATGACTTAGTGGCTCAAAGAAAACTGAATATTCCTTGTTACATACGAAGATACAGCGTTGGATCATAGGGTTGGTTCGCAAGTGTTCTTTTAGAACCCCGGCAAAATTAAAGTGATTTCACTGAAACCAAGAACTGATCAATTAAAATAATTGGTGGGTCATTCATAAATTTGTCTGGCTAAAATGGATCAAAGGTTGTCACACTTGGATCATAGGTTGGGGGTGCTAAGGAGAGTGTTCATGTCGCCCGCCTATTCAACACCCGGATCCCAAAACTGGTCCTGTTTGGTCGAGTTCCCAATGAACGGAGACCTCCCGGGTGCCCTCACGCCTCACCTACCCTGGCGGGACTGCGTCCTCCCAGCTCTACGGGACGTCCTCAGCTGGTATGAGCTGGCTCAGGATACTATACTCAGGATGCTACAAAAACCAAGTTTCTGAGAAACCTTCTGCACTTCCCGTGACTTATAACGTGACATACCCATAGATCCAGCTGGAGAAGATGGATGGCAGAGCTCGGCTTTATCCATGGACGTCTTTGTCTGGGCTATTAACTCAGTAAGTCAAGCCTGAAAGTATTCATTGACACTAAAAATTTAAAATTCGGTAATGTCCCTGAATATCCTGAATTGTCCCTACATATCCCCTATTGTATCTATTCAGGAATAGTAATAAAGCTATTAACTGCTATCTTGTAACATCAGAGAACAGAAGAGAGTCAAAAACATTTTAACAGCTTTTAACAACATTTTTTATCTTCAGTTCATTCAACACCACATTTTCTTCCCTTTCTTTTAAAGACGGTCAACTCTATAGAACTCCCCTGTGTAAGGATCATACTGTTCCGGTCTTCGACGTGCACGCCCTCTGCGTCGCGGACGAATTCCCACGGCAGCTTGGGGTGCAGGAAATTCATGAACCACATTACTCCTGATAACCGCCAATGTCTCCAACCTCTAAGGTATCCTCTGCCTCCAGACTGTCCAATCTTAATAATGGAATTTCAGGTGTAGGAGACCCGCGGCTAGATGCAAAAGAAGCACGGCTCAGCTTCCGATGATTCCATGTCTTCCATGACGGGCCTTTCTTGTCAATGATCAGTGACGGAATAGAGTAATTCAGTTCACCTTCCTTGACATGTTTAGCTTGCGACAAACATATTCTCCAACTTTGAAAGATTTGTCTTAAACGCTTTTGTCTGATCAAAGTCCTTCTTATTAGGTTTGAACATGTGAGCGTAACTGCTTGTCTGAACAGGTTGATTCTCGTGTAACGAAAGATGTAGTTTCGTTCGCATCTTCCGGCCGAACATTAATTCAACCGTACTGATTGATGTAGCTCGGTGGGCTGTGCTTCGATACACCTCTAGAAGCGTATGCAAGCCACCATTCCATGCCAAGCCCTCTAGTGATGCAGCCTGTAACCCTTCCATCAAAACCCTGTTCAGACGTTCCACCAAACCATTTGCCACCGAATTGTATAAGGAAGTTCTGCAGTGCTATTGTGGTTCTGTAAAAACTCGCAAAATTCAGAACTTGTAAGTTGTGGACCATTATCACTGACTAGCTCGTAAGGATATCCAAACCGGCGGAACGTGGACTTTAAAAACCTGATTAACACATTAGCAGTGACTCGATTTGTCAAACACACTTCGGGCCACCGAGAGTAGTAGTCGAAAAGCACTACCAGATATCTTTCGGCAATTGGTGCAGTGTTGAATGGCCCTAGTATATCAATTGCTAACTTTTTCCATGGACCTGGCGGTAGAGGCACAGGTTGTATTACAGTCTGGCTCATGAAGATCACCAGGGAATGGCTAGAACTAAACAAAGGCTAAGGGAACTGTATTGGTGGCCAAGAATGGACGACTTCGTTGAAAGCCAAGTTCGAAATTACCACATTTGTGTAACGGCGAACAAAAATGCTAAGATTTTCTCAGCTCCGTTTAATGGCAACCACAATTCTTGCCTCGGATCTGCATAGAAGGTCTTTCCAAAGGAACAATTCTGGCACACTCTGAAAAAAGGAAGGAATTCGTTTTTTAACGATTCAGGCCAAGATATCTGAGCATATTCCTTTATCTGAGAAAGAACCACATCTTCAGACGTAGCTTTCTGGAGTTCATCCACCGAAATAGCATGGTGAATTAAGGAAACCAGATAATCTTCATCAAGAATGTCTTCTTTTTGTGAAGGCAGACGTGACAGCATATCCGCCAGCGTATTCAAATGCCCCGGTTTGTATTCTACCACGATCTCGTATGGGAGCAGTCTGGCGTACCACTGACCAATCCTCGTTGGTTTCCTCCCTGTTACATTAGATCCACCAAGTAACACTGTAAGAGCTTGGAGATCTGTCCACAGTATGATACGTCGCCCCCATATGAAAATGTGCCATCTCTAAATTGCTCAAACAAACACAAGCTAATGCTTCTTTTTTCCTGTTGAATATTTGTCGGAGCATCCGTAATGGTATGAGATGCGAAAGCAATGACATTTTCTTGGCCTCGCTGAATTTGAGACAATGCCGCTCCAAGTCCGTGTTTGCTTGCATCCACTGTAACTGTTGTTTGAGAAAGCCGGTTGAACGGGGCTAATGTCGGCGCGGACTGTAGTAGACGTTTGAATCTGTTAAAAATTTGTTGTCCTTTAGCAGCCCACTTGAACGGAACATCCGAAAGTCGTGGGTTCGAGTCCCACCAGAGACCCGAATTTTTCGTGTCTCGGGTGCTGAAGCGGCAATTTAATTACATCTGACTTTCACACCCAGGTTAGCTTGAGGACGCCAGAGTGTACCTCGCCCTGGATCATGCTTCTGTCCGCGTTGCATAACGCATTATTAATTCATTGTCACTTCAGTTTGGATACGAAATCCTTCTAGCTTTGTGCGACTGTAACCTCGGTAGCTAAGTTGGCAGCTCGAAGCGTTCATCCGAAAGTCGTGGGTTTGAGTTCCACCCGAGGCCCGAATTTTTCGGGTCTCGGGTGCTGAAGTGACAATTTAATTTCTCACATCTTCCTTGAGTAAATTTCGAAGAGGAGCAGCAATTGCAGCAAAGCTTGGAAGATACCTTAGACAGTATGAGCAGAATCCAAAACGACGAAGCAGATCTGGCGAAGTAGGAGAAAGCAGTAGTAGTTTTTGAAACCGGTCTTACCCTTTCCGCATCTAATTGAATCCCATCAGCAGATATGACCAAGAAGCTTGATCGGCTTCTGGTTGAGTTTAATCTTGCTTGGTTCAAGTCGAACGTTACTCTTTCCTAGAGTAGAAAGAACGCGATTTAACCTCAGATCATATTCTTTCGATCAGTATATTATCGAGATACACCCTTAACACCGGGTATACCGCAATGATTTCCATAGCCTTTAGAAAAGCAAAAGCGGAAGAACTTAGACCCACAGGTGACTTTTGTATTGAAAAATACCTTCATGGGAGAGAAATGCTGTTAGATGTCGTCTTTCTTCATGTAAAATCATTTGAAAGTACGCCTTAGAAAGATCCAGCTTTGAAAATATTTGAGACCCGTTGATCTTTGTAAATGCTTCTTCCGTATTTGGAAGCGGTATTTGTCGACTACAATTGAATTGTTCAGAGTACGCAGATCACAGCATCTGCCAATTTTCCAATTAGGGTTTGGGACAGCAACCATTGGGTGAACCCATTGAGAGGCATCGATTTTTTCCATGACACCGTCGTTTTCAAAACTTTTCAACTCTTCGGAAACCTTTTTCTTGATTGCCAGAGATACTTTTTCGTAGCTTGTGTATAGTAGGATTTGAATTCGGAAGCAACTCTATTTTTAGTTCAAAGCCTTTCATGCATCCCATTGTTTTCGAAAACAACTGTGGATACTGTTTAACCAAAGTGACATTCGAGATTTCATTGATTGAAATGTTTTTACCAGAAATTTCCAATTCCAAAGCTGTGATTAGATCTAAGCCAAGAATGGGCAGCCCTACAGGAACGACGAAGACGGAAGCGGACGCTTGAGTAGTTTTGTTGTTAACTTGTTAACTGAAAAAAGCCGAGAACTGACAGCGGACTTTTATTGTTTCCTGTTAAGGTAACCTTACATCACGGAATCGTTAAACAAAGTATCATAAAGGCATTTTGGAATCAAAGTTACTTTGGAAGCTGAATCAACTACCATGGAGATTGGATTACTGTTCATCAGAACCGAACACTAGATCAATCCTCTCTGGTTACTTGAGTTTACACTCAACTCCTGTACAGAGTCTGTGTAGCCGTCACATTGATCCCAAGACAGAGTTTGAACTTTCTTGTATCGGCCTTTACAAACTTTGGCGCAGTGGCCTGTCTTTTTGCAAAAATTACACTGTGAATTCTTTGCGGGGCAATGGGCAGATGTAGCCAAATGGGATAATGATCCGCAACCATGACAATTTGCGGCTTTGGCATGCGAAGTTTGGATAGCATTGGGGGGGTCTTGGTTTAAGTTCAAGGACCTTATGGGAAGGCTTTCTAGTAACCACATTAAAGGTGCATTCATGGTCTCAAACGCATAGGGACGCGCGTCGACGTGCGCGGACGCGCGCCGACGCGCGTCAACGCCTCTGATTGTAACATGCCATTTTAACGGTTTAAAATCAGTTGTAACGAATTCATGCTTACGATCGGATGCAGACGCATACATACGCGCGTCAACGCGCGTCTGCTCGCGACAGGAACTATGAATGCACCTTAACGGTTGCCTTTAGAGCGGGGCTGAGGACTTTTGCATCGGCAATGGCACGTTCGATCGATCGGGCCAGTTCAAGAGCACGGGCTAAGGTCAAGTCCGGTTCCGTCAAAACCTTTCACGAACGCGAGGAACGTTGGTTTTTCAACAATAAAATCGTCAATTATCTCATCTTGGAGTTGACCGTAATTGCAGATTTTGATTAAACTGCGCAATTCTGAATTCCAAGTTTCCACACTTTCATCGGGAAGCTGTCCTCCTGTCTTGAATTTAAATCTAGCTAAATCTAGATGACGTTAATTTTCAGCTTGAAATCTTCATCGCAGAGCTGTAGAACTTGGTCCAGGAGGACTTCAGCATTGTTTCCCACCGGTTTGTGGAGCAGGGAGGGTATGATAAATGCGTTGTTGTTCAGTGCCCAGAAAATGTAAAAGTAAAGCAATTTTCCTTTGTTCAGGAAAAGCTGCAGCATTTGCTTCTGCACCCGAATAGTTCACGAACAGTAACCTCCAATCTTTCCTGGGTACAACAGGTTGACCGGGGGTTGCAAGAAAAGTAGGAAAAAAGAAAAGTCCCCTCTTCGCCAATTAATTGTTGTATCTATTCAGGAATGCTAATAAAGCTACTAACTGCTATCTTCTAGCATCAGAGGAACAGAAGACAGTCAAAACATAAACTCTATCTTTTTAACAACATCTTTTATATTCTGTTCACTCAACACCACACCCCCAGTGTCCCTTAATATCCGAAGTTGCTATCCCCTATTACCTGAAAAAAGGCATTTCGCAATTTACGTAAAACAATCTGACAACAGCCAAATTATATAAAAAGAGCAAGGCTATAACATTTTACATATTGTGTGCTTTCTAACGATGCAAGGCTTGCAGCATAAATCGTAAAAATGAATCCAGTAGCTCAATTCAAAATTTTCCACATTTGAAAAAGGGGACTCCAAAAAAGCCTAAAATGACCACTTTCAAATCATTGTAAATGTCTTTTGCTTCGATGAAACATATCGCAAGTTCGAGACGTCATTAGAAAGAGGAGAAATGGGGCTTTAAAATAGTACTTTATTCATAATAATCAGTTTGCCCATGTCGAGTGACACACGAAAAAACAAGAAAATTGTCCCTTATTATAAGGTGTTCCTTATTACCCCGTTTTACCTTTATTTTTCTATTAAAGTTGAATTTTAAGAGACAATGGTAATAGTGACACAAGGCTTGATCAGCGTCATTCCATTGCAGAATTATCATAATTTCAGCCACAAGTTTCAAAATAGCCGACAGTCCACTATATGTTAGTTCACTTCATAATTTATTTTCTCTAGTCAGTAATTGAACTTCAATTATCGTCCATAGATTCAGAACGTTATGAAATGGTTTATGAATACTTGCCAGAAGCAAACGAAAACGAATTAAACAAAAATATATCTGGCTGACCTATCTTTGAGCTGCCCTAGTAGCTCAAGCCTAAGCAGATATAAATTTTAGAATTGGCTGCAATTGAAGCTGCAATGTAACTGCCGTTAAACCTTACTTGTTTATTGAAGATCCTTAATGATTTTAATTAGTGCCATCTGCCATAGTCAGCAAAGGCAACGTCTAAAAATTTGATTGAGTAGAAGAACGTTTAATCTAACTTCGAATGGATAACTGCAAGCTTGCTAACAGTAGAATCTTTTATACAGAGTTTCATGGCCGGTTATATGACTCTTGGTTATATGAATAACTGTGTAAGAGTATACACAACAACAACATACTCTGAAAACTGATAATGCAAACTAATGCTTAGGCTAGGCTTAGCACCGAGACACAGCAGGAATAATAATTAGCCCACTTAATTAAGATTGGAGAAAGCAGTCAATTGCATTGGCAAACGTGAGTTACATAAAATCAAACAAAACAAGTTATGATTTTTCTTAATCACCGTCGCATGGGGTGGACATAATTAGCTGCGTAGCCGGATACTGGCCGGGTTAGTTACAGTGGCAGCTCTACAACTACCAACAACTATTTTGTAAACAACTTCTGCTTGTAGAATGAACTGAAGTCTGTGACTCCTTTTGATTCAGCAAGAGATTAAGACATTGGAGTACAAATACAAATTCAAATAGAAATAGGATTGATACAAACCTCGAGGGATATAAGTAAAAAATAAAAAAACAGAGCATTGGATACACAATACAGACACAGCAGATTTGCAGAATAGGAATTGCTGGGAATCTGACTGGTCCCACTTTCTAGAGCAGCTGTGCGACCTTGGAAAGCAACAGAAATTTCTGATAAAAGATAACGTATATATTTAGTCAAAGCATTCAATACGATAGCTTAAACCTCACAAATTGCAAATAACATCGTAAACCATATTTCAGCTCATCAGTACAAATAACTTCATTAATTTTAGGCAATGCAGTGCAGCTTCTATGACTGGCAGATTGGATCAGTCAGCAGGCTTAGTCAAATAATGAAAAACTTCGCTGGTTATGGTGACATTGCACTGGCAAATATTGAGGACCGAGCTCCTTATGGATCTCCTAATTCATCTATTTTGAGATGCTTCGTTAACCAACGAAAGTGTAATATGTAAGTAGTAGAAGTCAGAATTATGTAGTGTTTGTGGCATTATTGCTATCACGTCGCGGCAACTATAGGGTCAATTTAGTTAAATCCTGCAGACCTGTAAGCTACTAGTTTGGAATATGACATTAGAACACAAGCGTTTCGTAGAACCTTTTGACCGCCTGCGGAAATTCAATAAGGAAGTTTAGCTGAAACATTAATTTTAGCAGTCCCTGAATATATACTAAACTATGTATTGACAGCGTACGCGTTAAAGTTGCAAAGGGAAGATGGAGTGGTTGTTAGGATATGGAGATATAATTTGTAGAAACCTCTATGTTGCCCATTGTCAGCAAGCAGACGGAGGGAAATACTTAAGCTAGGCAACAAGTAATTGGGCAACCACTGAAAATATTGTATATCTTACAGTTTTTATTCCGCTGGAGCGGATTATATTTCCCGGTTTCATTGTATGTAATGCATGTACGTTGTTGGGGTCTCTTGCGCAATTCCCCCCCCAGCCCTAACTTTTTATTTTTTTGACCAATAACATTGAAATTTGGTGTGGGTGCATACTAGAGGCTGATGAATTCAAAAATTCAAAAATTTTAAAGTTTTAAAAAAATTTTAAAAATTTTAAAATTTTAGTTTGGTAAGGGGGGACCAAGGGGAACCAAAAAAATTTTTGAAAACAATTTGCTGAAAACTTGCATACAGGGGTTTTCTGGGGCGCTAAGCACGAATCTGAAGTCCGTTTTTCGATTCAGCTTTTCGTTAGCTCAGGATAAGCTTACATCTTAAGCTTACAACTTTAGTTTATACTGGGCTAACGAAAAGCTGAATCGAAAAACGGACTTCAGATTCGTGCTCAGCGCCCCAGAAAACCCTTGTATGCAAGTTTTCGGCAAAAGTTTTTTAAAAAAATTTTTTGGTTCCCCTTGGTCCCCCCTTACCAAACTAAAATTTTAAAATTTTTAATATTTTTTTAAAACTTTAAAACTTTTTAATTTTTGAATTCATCAGCCTCTAGTATGCACCCACACCAAATTTCAAAGTTATTGGTCAAAAAAATAAAAAGTTAGGGCTGGGGGGGGAATTGCGCAAGAGACCCCGTTGTTGAAATTCTCGAATGCCTCTTCTATTTTTAACACGTTGGCTAGTATTTGTATTTTTTAGAGTCAACCAAAAACAATAAAAGTAGTGGTGAAAGCTTTTGGATAAATTTTATCAAAATCAGTTTATGAAGTGAAAAGTTTCGTAGTAAAATCTTCTGAAATTAAGCAATCCGCTCTGGCGTTATCTGTAAATCAAATACTCCATAACCGTTTATAGATTAGTAAATGCTTACAGATAAAAGACAGTATAACTAATAACTGGCAGAATCGCATAAATGACATTCAGATTAGCAAACGATTAATACTGATTACACACTCGTAAATAAAGAGTAGTTAGTTAAATAGCAGCTGATCTCAGCCGAATTTAGTTTTGAATATAGTTTTATGAAAACTTGGTATTGCGAGTGACGTGAGCAGCCTTTACTGAACCAGTTGAAACGGTGTAGTGGTTAAGACTTTCGACTACCACCGCAATAACCCGAGATCGATTCGCAATTTGGATAAAATTTTTTTTAATTTTATGTAAAGAAAAAGGTTCAGCTAATAGACTTTTAGGAGCTGAGAGGTCACTTCAGAGACTCAATATTCAGACTTTATTCAACTCAGCCCTTTCTATCGCACAAGTTTGGGGGTCGGGCAAACTTGACAGCACTTTCGTCGAACTGAGCACTGGTATTAGCACCAAACTCTCAAATTTGGACCCATAAATCCCAAAAACACACCCATTAGTGGACCAGATCAAGCAAACAGAATTTGTGAACAACAAAGGCAGTTCATATCAGTTTGGATGCAGGCTTAGACAGTTACTGTTTCACACAGAATGCATACAGTTCCGACCCTATTACAATTACAGGAAATTAGATATTACATGCGGTTACGAAAACCAAGACTGAATGATTTTGTTAGTCAACACCAAGCTTGTTTAGTCAACAGTCAACACAACACAAGGTTACAGTAACACAGAGTAATTATACAGAGTCAAGAGTTTGAGTCACAGGAATTCAACACAAAAAAGTACCATTACATTCAGCATTCGACACAAAACTGACATTTCAGCTTGTTTTTAGCCCAAAGCTTAAAATCTTCCTATTACACTAAAATCTTCCTATTACATTTATAAAGAAAGTTATGTCTGAGAGAAAATACACTAACATGTATTCCCCTGTATTAGTTCAGGTGTTGGTATATACGTTATAAAGATTAGTTATAAAGATATACATATAGAAACTTATAAAAATCCTGAGCTTTAACTTGGACTGGGACTGTGAAAACTTTACTCAAAATCTTAAGAACATCAAACCTTAGGACGTTTTAAAAGCAACAGTGTTTATTTTCTCTTGTGGGCCAAAGCTTAAAGACCTACAGTCTGAGGAATCTGTTTCAAATTAGACGTTATCTTGAGATTCGATGGCGAACTAATACGTAGATTGAAAAATTTGTATCTGGAAATCTTTTATCCATGATATCTCACTATGTAGCTCAACAGCGGAATAATACCCCTTCTATGAGTTATCTTGTTTCAGTCCTCCAAGCGTATCAGGAAAGCATGTCTACCTGTGTTGAGATTGGGCTGAAACCTTCGACCCCAATGTTATCAAAATAGGGTTGAATAAGTCGTAGGAAGATAGCGCCGTCAAGAGCAGCCTAGCATGGCTGGCTGAACACCTGCATGTACTACCTACAAATCCATCCAGACTTCCCTGCACCGATTCCCAATCTGCTGTACAGCGCCTGTCTCAAAGAGTGGTTTGGAGCAGGAAATCTAGCAGCTGTTAAAAACCATCAGAATCTCGGCTATATTCCTGTGGATTCCTGGCTATCGTGGCATTGATGGAAATGAAGAAGCAGACCGGCTGGCGAAACAGGCCTCCTCCTGTGACCAGCGGGAGGTGGCAGCTGACTTGTCTACGGCCAAGGCACTCATCATCAGAAACTACAGGAGCAAATGGCGCGAATCCCTCTCCCACCCCACTGCGACCAGACTGCACGGCCGCGCTCCCCTACACCGAAACCTGGAAACCGGCCTATCCAGAAGACAAAGGTGCACCTTATCCCAGCTGCGGGCGGCTGGACACTGTCCCTTGCGTACAGGTTCCGTATCGGTGCTACCAACTCCCCCATCTGTTAACGCTGCCAGGAGGAGGACGACGACCTAGCCCATCTGCTACTACGCTGCCCTGCCCTTACCACTTGTCGCTTGCAAATCCTTGGGGCGTCCCCCTCAATCAAGGACCTTTGGGAAGCTCGACTGTTGGTGGCATCCTTCTTGGAGAGGACGGGCCTTCTATAGACCTACCAATCATATGCACAGCGACGTTTGTCTGCAAGAAAAGAGAGAGATCGCATTCCCAGGCAGATCGCAATCTTCCTGAATATTGCAGGCGGATTGCAATCCGCCTTGGCTGCAGACATTCTGCTGAAATTGTGTGCCTGGCACGCTGTACGCCTGAAATTTACAGGAAAATTCCTATCTGCCTGAGTCGCTTTGGGCAGATTGCATTCCTACTACTTTTTGCACACGTATTTCCACAAATTTCATAGCAGAATTTCCACACTAATTCAAACTATGCATTTAATTTGATTTTCTTTATTTTCATCCTCGTCCTTATTTTCATTTATTAGAGCAAAAAGTTAAATCCAACCTTAGACAACAATACCTGCTTAACTTAATGGTTACCTGTGATATAATCACGCGTTTTCGTTACTAGTTCTTGAATTTATTCATTAGTTTGATCTCTATGTTGTTTACTTACCTCTAGTCGGCCAAATATTTGAAATGGACGATTTTAAAACCCAGTACTACGAAGGACAGTCAAACGTTTATTCCTTACATCCAGCAAAAAAGCCCCTGTCACGGGATGAACTGAATCAAAGGATCTTTTTGCTGGAACAGGTCAAGACAAAAAAGACAAGAAGACACCAGCTGAATACCACTTGTCGAAAGTGTACGATATAACTGATCTCCGCGAAGGTTAAAAGTTGGTGAAGGGAGAGAGAAAATGTTGTCTACATCGTTGCATTCGAAGACGTTTCTGATAAAATTTACTCAAGCCATTGTGAACTTTGTCACGGCAGGAGAGACAAAATCTTGCAGCAACCGTCGCAATATTTTGTACCAAAAACTGCAGTTGAAATTTTGACAAAGCTTTTCCCTCTTTACCAAATGAAGCGTCAAAAAAGCAAACCTATTGTGAGCAAACCTGTCAAAAGTATCCAAGCCTATTGTGACAACCGAGTTTCTTTCTCATTCTCAGGTCAGGTTGACCTAATTGACTACAGAACGTAACCTGCGCAGGACAATTGTGGCGTAAAATATCAGTGGATTTTGAATTACCAAGACTTAAATACAAAATTTATTGTACTAAGACCGTTGCGGAGATTCTATTTCTATTTCTATAGAAAAAGCAAACCAAGACGTTAAAGACCTTTTGCGGATTTGGGCAATGAAAACAAAACAGGGAATTGGTTACTAGGACTAGGTGCAATGTCAAAAGAATATTGGGTGTCACAGGGTAATTGGACGCTCCCCTTACCAGGCACTTTTAGCCCCAGTCCCGACCGCTGTGTGCGGTTCAGCAAAAGAAATCAGCAAAATCAAAAGAAATGGTTCAGTCCAAGGGCAAATGCGAGCTGCCAATCTCATGGTGCAGCAGGATCAGCGGAATTGGCATACTTTTAGTGTAGGAGATTCTGTATTAGTTTTCGTAGATAAAGTTGACAGTGGGCCGCTTGACCACAATATTTCAGAAGAATCTGTTGACTACAGTAAAGAAGTCAGTATTCGCCAGGCTGTAGCTCAAGACTCTGTGGCTGGTAGTCAGCGGTACACCAAGAAACCGTCAAAGCGTCAATGTCAAACCAACATATGCAAGTGTCACAAAGCGAACATGAAGTGCACAAGCCACTGTCATTGTGTAGAGTTTGGAAACTCAATAAAGATGATTGAATTTGAAATAAAGAGAATTGCCGGTCTTATTTAGAGTGTGTTCAAGTCTGATTCCACTACCGCTTAACCGCTACCCAACTACAAAAGTCATTGACGTCATTGACAAGTCAAAAGACGTCAGTCCTATTTCAGGTCTCGCGAGTTCACTGTTAGAACAACGAAAATGCAAAACAGTAAGTTTGACAAAATCAAGATATTCCAGACTTTATAAAAGGGGACAAGCACCACGAGTTATAAAGACCATGCAAAAGAGAAAAGACAAGGCGAGCGCCAAGGGGAGAACCCAAAATTTACCCCACTTGACTTCAAAATATCAGAATTAGCCTAATGGGCACCAAGAAAAACCGCCACTTATATCCATCCTAAATTAAACACTGACTGATTGCGCGCCCATTTTTCAAAAAGTAAACTATTAGCTATATCCGGCCTTGGACATTACACAAAAGGAGAGTTCAGTTTGAATTTTCATAAAGTTAGCACTCACTTTTGCATAATTTAGAGTAAAATCAATGAAATACTTCACACTGGCTCTGGGGTTTGCCCTAATAAATGAAAATAAAGACGAGGATGAAAATAAAGAAAATGAAATTAAATGCATAGTTTGTATTAGTATGGAAATTCTGCAATAAAATTTGTGGAAATCCGTGTGCAAAAAGTAGTAGGAATGCAATCTGCCCAAAGCGACTCAGGCAGATTGCAATTTGCCTGCAATTTTCAGGAAGACTGCTATCTGCCTGAGAATGCTATCTTCCTTATACCATGGTTGAAATGCAAGGGGTCGTATGCTATGACGCGTCTCAGTCAGGGCTGAAATCTTAACCCAGGTTGGGATTGATGTTGAAAACTTCAATCCAATGTTATCAAAACGGGGTGGAATAAACCTGAATTGAAATAACAGGGCTGGGGTTGAAATTCTAGGTTTGAGTTCTGGAAACATGGGACTTTAAACGGTTTAATAAAAGTAGGTTGAATTTTAGCGAAGTGTAAAACAAGAGGGCACAAAAATATATGTATTGCACCCGGATCGGAAAAAACTAAAAAGTTTAAAAGACTGGAAAGGAACTTGACGTCCCAAAATGACGTTTATACTGTTACTACTGTTACAAATGGAATGAGAGCAGTGTCCTGCGGTAATGACATGAAAAGCTACCAAAACTAAACTACCTCTGTCGGTTTGGTGGCTATGACAACAAGATTTTGTGAATATTTATACATAAATATTTGAGTATAACGATTTGTATGGCGGACTTTATGCTCCTGCCTAAGTATATCATGCTATTAAATCATGCAGTGCGCATATTAAATACCAGAAGTATTACTTTGTAAAAACCTGTTTTGTGTGTTGCATTTAGTGATAACAATCTGACATTCGAAGATCCTAATCAAGGACAGTGCGAGCCCTTTAATGCTCCACCGTATCTGATCCAACCTGGAGAAAATTACGGTAACAATGTGGTTCCTATCCTATTACGGTGACAAATTCTGAACGCAGTTTAAAGGCTGCTGAAACATACGCTACTGTGTTATGCTGCACCCAAATCGTTAGCAGATAGTAAAAATATGAAGTATATGCATTATCCCATTTGCGGTAAAAACGTTCCTGGAAATTACATAAAATTGCTATTTTATGTGTTGTGCGAAGCTATAGAATTTTGAGAAATGTGAAAATAGTTTAAATTCTTGCTCCTAGTTGTTTGTTGTTGCTGTTGTTGTCGTTGTCGTCCGATCCTATACGAATGTTTGTTAGCGGTTTTTCTAAGCTAACAAAATTGTTTGATGCTTATTATAAGAAACTAATTGCTTTCTTAAATTGTTCATTTGGAGCACTGGAAGTGGAAACATGCCTACCAAAGGGAAATTAGATTCGTATTTGACGCAGACGCGGGGTGTGCTGAGACAGGTGGCATACTGAACTGCTGAACAGATGTCAGTCTATATCGTTGCCAATTTTATTGAAATCGACGCAACGGAAGATTAATTTCAGGCATACAAACAAACACTAGTTACTAGTATTGGTAGTGGATGATCCAGTAATCAAAGTTTGGAAATATCAGAGTTATGAATGTCCGTTTTGCGTCGGCATTCGCGTTTTCTTCAGAGTTCTAATATTTTAATATGTAGATTTAGGCGTTTTAAGCTAAGCCCTTCTCTATAGACGTGCTACTTCAATGCTTGAGGCTACGGTCCTGTCAGCGAAAATGGTAGTTAATGCCTTTTGATTGTGAGGAGAGCAGCTCGAAAATTTCTTCCGAAAAGAATTTATAAAATTTCGTTACGCCAAAAACAATGGCAAGGCCATCTCCTCCATTTCTACATCGTTTTGTACTAGGCTTCTCGAAGCATAGGCGAATGGATCATTCTAGACCATCAGGGAAATATGAAACAGCACGGCAACAACGCCTGGCATCGAATGCCAGTTGAAGCACAAGCAAAAGCAAAATTTTCACAAGCAAAATGGCATAAAACAGCTAAAGTTATTAGAGATGTTTTTAAGTTTTCAAAATTTTGTATGTTGTCTTCAGTTGTCTAAGTCATATAGAGCAATGGCGCTGTCATGGTTGAGAGTTTGTCAACGAATCGGTTATAATGCTGGAGTTTACCAAGAAAAAATCTGAATTCTTTCACGTTCTTTGGTTCCTGCATTTTAACAACTGCTACAAGTTTTGTAGTAGCCGTACAGATTTCTTGTTTGTTGGTGATGAAGCCTATTTACTTTATGCTATGTTCATGAGCTGGCATTTGCTTATCCATAGTCGTATACAGACATGTGCAGGAGTGGAAACCGGAATTATCTGGTTTTACCAAGACACCGGGAAAATCCGAGTTCTGGAGGAACTACAGGTCGGGTGGAATACCCAGCCCACCCCCCCCCCCCAAGCTTGGTTGTATATCGTTTTCCATCAATCGTTGCTGCACCCGATCCAGATTCTTCCAGTGCTGCTCTTTCGTTTCTTCCTTAATCACCTTATCGTGGAGGTAGGCAGTTCCCCAGGTAAATCGATAAACATTGTTATTTGATTCTCCTTTTATTTGAAACTCCTAATGGTGGACGGTTGTATTGACAGCCCTTTTCAAATATTGATCGCAATGTACTGTTGCGAGTCTTCAGTCAACTCTATTTGAAGATAAGCATCCCTTAGATCCAGACTGGAAAAGAAGGCTCATCCTTCCAGCGAACACAGCTGAAAGTGTATCGTTTTTGTGTAGATCACCGCAGATACGAACATCACCTGAAAGCTTTATAAGCTGGGACGATGTCAGCTGCCATTAAGAGGAGCGAACCTTTTCAATCACTCATCTTCACTAATTTGCTGATGTCAGCTTCTACTTTTCTCTTCAAAAGTAGACGTACTGATCTAGCTCGCATATTTAGGTATCACATTATGATTTACATGAAGGTGAGCCTTTTTCATATCTTTTATTTTCCCAAATTCCGCTATGGCAAGATTGTAATACTTTTCTAATATCTTGCACAATTTTGCATCCGGGCAACATGCTTTCCATCCGGCTGAGACGTATTTCGCTGACAAATTCCTTCACACCAAGATGTCCCTTTTCCTGCGTCCACCAGTCGTGCTAGGAAATCTGTCTGATTGTTGCCATCAACTTCGACTTGCACTTGACCTTTAATATTAACAGGGTCGTTTGTATTATATGGGCAGCTTGCAATTAGATGGGGAACGTTAGGGTTTCTTTAATATGTCTTCCATGCGTCTTCACTAACTGTAGTCTAATCTGCTCTAGTATCGATCAGCATCGCAGGCATTGTATCCATTGATTGAGACTGCCTGTTTATAACTGTTCTGTTCTGTCGACGATACTACATTGGCAAATAACGTACGTCGCCATCTAACTTTCAGCTTACTGTTGAGTCTCAGCGATGACAGGGCTTTTTCTTTCGATGAGGCGCTGAACCTTCCGGCTTGTCCTTCCCTGAAACATGCTCTTTCAATATGTCCTTGAACGACACAGTCGCGACTGTCACGGTGTGATTTTCCCCCTTGCATTTTCCCCCCGGAAAAACTACACCGGTGTGGATTTTCCCCCCGGAAAAATTACACCGGTGTGAATTTTCCGGGGGGAAATTTTGCACCAATGCAAGAATAGTGCAGATTTCAGTATACAAATTACTGTTTTGCTCATAATTATAGCAACTAATTGGACTTTGATGATGAAACAAGATTAGTGTGAAACACCAAAATTGTCGTTTAATAGTTAGACTTTTACAGAAATTTCAATTGAAATATATATAAATGAAAATTCTTGAAATATATAAATAGAAATTTTGAAGGATTAATTAAAATATTTTATCCAACTATTGATTTCGCATTTGGTAAACCTTAGTAAAGAAAAAGTCATAAATAAATTCTAATCGTTCTTAATATCTTATGTTTTGATTTCTGAGTAACAATAAATTAAAATATTGGAAATTTTAAAACTTCAAATTTTTAAATATATAAGACAGGTATAAATCCAAGTGAACTAAAATTTATTTTTAAGTTTATTTCAGAAATTTCATTCAACTAAATTGAAATTTAAATTTTCAATTTGATGGAACTTAATAAAAAATTCTTAAATATATGCTAATCTTTCTTAGGCTTCTAATATTTTATGTTTTTATATCTAAGTAAAAGTATACCTATAAATTAAAGCATTGAATATTTTATGTGCGAGCCCAAAGCAGTACAAGTACAAATTAGAATTTATTTTTCATTTCATAGATTCATAATTATATGCAGCGGTCAATGCATTGGATAAAGGCTAATCAAAGTTTAATTAATGCTATGTAACTTCTAATTTTATTAGTTTTCTGATACCTTATGTATTTAACTTCTAACTTCTAAGCTTATTAGGATTCTGATATCTCATGTTGCATTTCCAAGCAAAAAGATCTAAAAAATAAAAACATAATTGAAATTTCGGAAATTTTAATCTCAGAGTTCAACCACAGGTCAATGGTGAAATGCTTCCTTAGCGAAAATTTGCAAGGAAATTTAACAAAATTCAAGTTTACTTGGAAAATTCAGATGAACTTCAATTAAACGAAATTTCAATTTATAAATTGAAAAGTTAAATTTCAATTTAGTTGAATGAAATTTCTGAAATAAACCTAAAAATAACTTTTAGTTCACTTGAATTTATACCTATCTTACTTAAAAATTTGAGCTCGGTTTTAAAATTTCCAATATTTTTATTTATTTTTACTCAGAAATGAAAACAAAATATTAGAATGAATAGAATTTATTTCTGAGTTTTTTCATTATTAAGTTTATCAAATGCGAAATAAAACAGTGGAATAAAACATTTTAATTAATCCCACAAGATTTCCGATTTTTCAAGAATTTTTATTCATATCTATTTCAATTTAATTTTCTTTCTGAGTCGAACTATAATTAAGACAATGTTGGTGTTTCACGCTAATCACATTCCATCATCGAAGCATAATTAGTTGCTATAACTATGAGCAAAACTTAATTTATGTAACTGAAATCTGCATTATTTCTTGCATTGGTGCAAAATTTCCCCCCGGAAAATTCACACCGGTGTAATTTTTCCGGGGGGGAAAACCACACCGGTGTAGTTTTTCCGGGGGGAAATTTTGCACCGGGGGGAAAACTGCACCGTGACAGCGACAGCCTGGGGTGCGTTTCACGAAGCTTACTTACGATTAAACTTAAGATCAACTTGAGATTTAACTGAGGGTGTGCCTAAGACATAACACAAGGTGTTGCACAGACCTTCTCTTAGGGCCATCTTAAATTTTGAACTTAAGTTTTGCCTTAGTAAAAACGTTTCTACTTAAGTTGAGCTTACTTCAAATTTCCCGCCTAATTTTAAGTCATAACTTAGTAAAAAGTTTATTTACACGTATAAATTTATTTTAAAAGCGGTTATTTGCTAATTGGACACGGCGGTTTTCGTTTTGACCTCAACTACACTACATACTTTCATTTCGTTCAGTTTTCTGCTTGATTCAGAATTTTCAACAATTTTCAAATCTCTTTCAAAACAGGTCGAAGTCATGTGGACTAAGAATCTTTTATGAGCCGGTAAGTCTGTCGTGGTGTTAGCATTGATCAAGAATACTCAATCATCTCAAATTTATTATTTTTGGAGCTTAAAACTGCTTTAATTGTGACTTAATGTAGGGCTATACCTACATTAAGTTTAAGAGGAAACTTACGAGGAAAGTGGAACTTAAAACTGCTTCGTGAAACGCCTACTTTAAAGTTATAAAATTGAACCTTAAAGTTCCGTCTTAGCAATTAATTTTAAGACTGATTTGTGCAACAGTTTAAGTTGCAACTAGAACTGAAATCCAACTTAAGATGAACGTAGAACTTAAGTAGGCTTCGTGAAACGCACCCCTGAACACCTAAACCTGCATTCTACGTTTTTGTGTTTTTCCCAATGCAATGAAAAAACTGTAGCTGAGAAGATTACGAAGATTGTTGTGCTTTTGTCATGTTTTGTATCACTACAAGCGTAATCCTTTATGAATTGAAACTAGTTAATGCAGACCCTTTTCTGTAGTTTCCGTTGCCTCAACCACTTTGAAAGTCGGAAAGTAGAGAATCGTTTGTGAGCTTTAGAGTATATAATAATGTTTCTTATGAAAATATATCTCCTTTTTCATGCCTTATATCTAGGCTTATATATTGCTGATACAATTCCGTACCTTTTCCATGAATTACATTTATTTTGAGAAAGAGTAAACTTTTCTCACACAGGATATCACAGGTTGCGAAACCGTTAAGAAGTGACCGCAAAATTGAGCTTGGGGAACTTTGTTTTGTGCACAGAACATACTTGATATTTAAGGTGGGGTACACAAAATACACAGTAACACTGAATACACAAGTTTTGCGAGTGCGCTCACACTTTGTCACATATTAAGCAAGAGTACATATATTAGTAACTGGGTTTCTTCAAAATAATGAAAATTTTTGGTAGTTACTTTTTTCCCAGCGTTCACAGCCGCCTTCAAAGTTGCTGACCTGGTTGCTTTCGGTGCATAGGGCGGTTGAAGCTTTTGTTTGTCTACAGACTGCTGCAATCCGGTGTTTGAATGTTCTTGCCAAATATACAGGCATCTTAGAACTACCTTTATGCGCAACAGCAAAATTGATTGAGCGGATGCAGATGCACAACTACATTTATCCCGCACTTATGCCATGAAATAGGCAAGAAGGAAACATAAATAAGTAAAACATATTTTCAGTGAAAATACGATCAAGTCGTGTAATTATTATTACTTTCAGGCATTGATATGCTGATAAACATAACCACAAAGGAACCAATGACAAGTTCACCATTTGAAGGTCCAAAGTTGATTATTCATGAACTTGGAGTTCCAGCAAATGCTTTGTTACAAGGTTTAGTACTCTCTCACGAAATCCATATTTCGGTTGGAATCATCTATGTAAGTTACAGAACTGGTAATCTGGTGGTTAGAAGGACGAGCTTACGGTTGGCATTCATCACCAGTAGTATAGTATACCCATTTCGACCACCAATCCCTGGATTGATATTCTCCTCCCACACCTTCACCACCCCTCTGCGTTGGGCTTGGGACCCGGCGTTGGCCCATTAGTGGTTTTTTTGGTTTTTCATGTTTATCTGTTTTTGTCGTTTTATATTTTTATATTTTTTTCGGGTTTTATTATAGGCTTCTTCTCTTCTTCTGCTTCTATTACTCTTAAGGTTTCATTATACAAATGCATTTTCAGTTAATCTCAAAGCTATTGGGTTATGTAGAGCATGTTATTTATTTAAGCAAGGGTTTCGTAGTAATACCGCCACTCTGCACCTCGCGTTTAGATAAAAGGAAACTTAGAGCATTTCTAATTTGGTGGTACATAAGCATGTTGTTATTTACATTATTAAGGCCCCTATTTTCTCCCGACTTTGTGCAACCAGTTCTTAGCACCTCTTTAAAATCTTCCCTAGTGAATGGATTCAGGCTTTTACTGACACCCTTATGACTCACTTTATTAGTTTCACCCCAAGCGAAGTAGGTTTTACTACCGAGAGCTATGATTCCTTCACCCTTCCACTCTTCTTTAAATAGTCCTGGGACTCTTTTCTGAGTAGGGTCTAATACAAAGAAGTCTTTTAGTGCAATTTTCCATCTTTCCTCGTTTTCGGGTAGGACGCAGTCATTTAAATCAGTCGAGGAACACGCAAAGTATAGGGAATCGGTGTCCATCTGACAAAGTTGAAACGTCCCCGGTCGTAAATTTGGTTTTAGGCAATCGTAATAAAATTCTAGCATCCTTAGCTTAGCATATTGATAGACAAAGAACCCTACTAACTCTGGAAGTGTGTGGACAACTTTGGATTTTGGAGATTGTACCTCATAAACTCCATTTCCCAGATCATCTAATCTTCTGAATCTCCAACCATTTACCTCTCTGCTTGCACTAGATCTCTGACAAAATTTACGTCCGTATGTTTTTCCACGTTTGTTATAGTTCTGCCGTAATAAGAATTTCCTAAAAGTTTAAACATTTCCCCCTTGACTGCTAGGTCCGGATCAGAATCAGCAGCAGATCGATGGTAGGTTACCTCGTCTCCCAATTCTTTAAAACAGGGTTTAGGTTTGAATTCTATTGCCTGGTAAATCTTTGTAATTTTGAGACCATGTTTCAGATATCACTTAATTAACGGAGTAGCTAGGAGAATTTTCTTGCCAAAATAACTTCCAATTAGACCCTTCCTAGGTTGTGTCATTAGGTCATTTTCCTCACAAAACTTCCTCATATGATCCCCGATGTCTTCCCTAGTAATTTCTACATTTTTGAAAATAGGCGTCATCTCTTCAAAGTACTCCTTTTTGTCCTCGGGTACCTCTATATCCACCTCAACTAGTCCAAATAACCTGTTAGCTTGAACTTGAGTGACTATCTCACCAAAAGTAAGGACTGATTTTTTCTTTGGGAGATTGAAGTGTTCTTCTATAAACTCTTGCATATCTGGGGAATCTTTTAGGTCTTTATCAAATTCGCATTCCCACTTTTCAATCAAATCAAAACCCCCATCCTTGAAACCCTCTCTATTCTTTCCCTTCTTTTAGTTCTATTTTCCTGATCAAGATTTCTGTCTAGCTGGCATCCGTGACCGTGGAAATAACACCCATGAAACTGTAAGACTAAGTTCCTTTCAGAGACCCACCCATTGACTTTAGCTTTTCCTATTCGTTTTTGTCAACCGTTGTAAGCATACTCAACTCTAACTCCCATAGTCTTTGCCATATACTCTAGCCATATTGCTTCTTTCCTGCCTCTTTGGTGAACCCGTTTGAACTTTCCTTCTTTAGCGGGTTTCCATTCGGCGTACAGACCAGTGGGCATATCCTGCATAGTGCACCAGAGATATAAGGCATTAGCGTCAAACCCGAAAATTTGAGCAACTTTAAATCCATTTGTAATTTCGGTTACCCCGGCTTCATGGTACCTATGAAAGACTAAATTAGGACCCCCAACAATGTTATCTTTAATTAATTTATGCCAATTTCGACTAAACCTATTCCAAAGTGGATGATGAGTGTGTTTTTGAATTTTTTGCATCATTCTTTTGTAGGCTAAACCTGGTAGAGAAATAGCGCCACGTTTGAACATGTCGATCTCCATATTTTTCCAAAACTCAACCATCTTTCAGTCGCTTGGAGGAAGGGTCCTACGTCTTGATTGTTGTAATAAATCAAAGAGTCTCTCATTGTTTTCATGTTATACTTACCCCAATCCTCTGTGAATGCTTCGTAGTCCTCGTCGGAAATGCCTTTTTGCTTCAAAGTAGAATAAAACATGTCCCTACTAGGAAATCCTTGATCCAAAAAACTCTAAAGAGGTAAATGCATCGTAGGGAAAACTACACTTTTGTTCCGAGATTTTGAAACCTTTAAGCCATTTTGAATAGGAAGTAGCGGGTGCCAAATAGTTACTGATGTCGAGGAAATAAAGCTTAGGAGTACAGAGAGCCATATAGTTATTGTTCTTTTTAACCACAAACCTTGTTTCCTGATCATTTAGGAGTAAATTTTTAATCAGATAAGATTTTATGAGATTCATGTCAAATCGCCCTGAGTTAAACCCCAGGGTAGGAACCGACTTAAGTCAGTTTTCAAATTCCGATAAAAGCTTCTCATTCTCTGCCAAGCCTGTTAGCGTAGGTTCGTAGATCTCCTTCAAGTAAGACCTTATGACCACCCTAGATTGGTATAACCAATTCGACGCGACGGCTTCCAATGGGTCATAAGGTGGTCATCATAGGGCTAAATTTGAAGATCTCAACGAGCCGAACACAATACTTTTTATTTCATCCAAATCGGATGAACACAGCGAAAGTTACGCGTCATTGAAAATTTTTCCTTATAAAACTTTGATGAAACCTGATTCAGTGATGCTGCACCAAGAGTATATAAAGAACTGAAATTGAAAATTATGTCAGAAGTTCCCCTTTTACAAATTGACCTAAAACTAAGTGAAATAGTCTATTTCAAGAGAGTTCGAGATGAACTGAACAAAATGAACAAAAATTGAACAAAATTTGAACAAAAATTGAACAAAAATTTGATCAAAAATTGTGCAAAATGGAGTCAAAATTGTGCAAAAAATTGAACAAAAACGAACAAAATTTGAACAAAAATTGAACAAAAATTTGATGAAAGATTGGGCCAAAAGGAGCAAGATTCAGCATCGTCGGACAAAAATTACAACCGTTTCAGGAAAATTAACTACCAATACTCACTTTTAAGCCCCCTCTTCTGCATTCAAATTACAATTTCAACTATAGTCCCCTCCGACACCTGTCAAATTTGATGGATGACCTATCAGATTTGATGGTTTACACTGGAAGCGGCACCTTTGATCTTTGATTGACAGCAACAGGTGCGACCAGGTCCCAAAAACTATATAAGGGCGCAAAAATCGGGTACCCCGTCAGTCTGACTCCTGCTGTCGCCGCGAGCGGTCGGTTCCTACGAGCTCTCTCTACTGTCAAATAGCGAATTTGAAGCGTTATATTGAATATATATAAAGGAAAAGTTTGAAAGTTAACATTAAATAGGCCAAATTCAGCAACTGCACACATTAAAATTAAGATATTTCTGCAAACGGTCAACGTAAGTGGAAAGCCAAGCAACTATTAGTTAACTCAAAAGTCTATATAAACGGTTAAATTTCTTGTAAAGCGTCAGTTTGACTTGATCTTTCGTTGTGAGCGGTCGGTTTCTAAATGCTCTCTCTGCTCTCTAACTGCAAGTTATTAGTTAATTATCGGTTAATTAGTTAATTATTAATTAGTTAGTTATTAATTAATTAGTTAATTACTGGGTGCTAATTAGTTAATTATTCGGGTACTAGTTAACAAAAAGGTTAAAAATCAAAAGCACAAAGTACATAAAAGGGCAAAGTTAATAAAGGCGATAAGTACATATAAACGAGAAAGCTAATAAAAGCGAGAAGTTCATAAAAGCGACTAAGTACATATAAACGTGAAATCTAATCAAAGCTAGAAGTAAATATATACTGTTAAGGACATATATAAACGGTGAATAAGAGCAAGTACATAAAAGCGAGGTGTTTATCGAGGGAAAGGATCCAAACTGCAGGATAGTCCAATGTCTGCTATATCTAAGCTAAATGCTGCTATTGAGAGTGGGCTCTGGAAGGATGACCCACAAATGACAAAGGCCCTCAGAGACAAAGCGGTGGCCGTAATGAAAACTGAGTGGGATTGGGAAGAGATGGTAGGAACTGATGAGTTTTGGGCATACTCCCAGACTCTACCCCTGGACATTCCTTCAATTCCTAACATGGCTCCAAAATGCTCCACTTGTAATGAGTCATTCTCTACCATCCTAGAGCTTCAGAGACACAACAAACTGGAGCACTCATCTAAAATCTTTCCATGCCCTAAATGTGAAAAGGTTTTTACTGAGAAGCATAATATGACTAAACACTTTAAAAGGTTTCATCCAAACGAAGTGCCCTCGTATCAGTGTAGAAAATGTGGTTTTAAGTATAAGACGTACAAGGGCTATCAAGGACATTTGAGAACTCACCGGGAACCACCAACGGTACCGGACCCGAAGACCTTGAGACAGACCCATTTTTCTAACCTTCCTACTGAAGACGCCCCTAATTTGACGAGAAGCTTGATTAAGGACCTGCCTGAAGGTTTAGCACAAATCTACAAAGAAAATTGGAGTAGGATTAGGACTAGGTATCCAAAACAGGTACAACTTCCGGGTAACAGATCCTTCTAAGAGTTGATTAAGGTTGTTTTCAAACTTCAAAGATGGCAATTCAAGTTTAACCTGTCCTTCGGTTTCGTTCTTAGAAACGTTGAAGATGGGGAATTGAAATATTACTATCCATCCGGAAATAACCGGTATTTTGATGAGCCTATCCACATTTCGAACGAAGGAGATCTGGGGAAAATATTTCATGAGCTTGAGAGAGGGGATATCCTCGAATGGGTTAGGCAACAGCGCCCTAACACGAAGTGGGCAGTCCTAGAAATTACAAATGTCTGTTTTTATATTAATAAACTTATTTCCTATGCCGTTGGCGATGCCAGGTACCTTCCTGAATATGTTAAACATAACAAAGGACTTAATGCACTAGTCAATAGCTATCACGGAAGGCCTTACGAAGGTGACAAATGCTTCTTTAGATGCTTAGCGCTGGCATTTGGATGCAAACGTCAGGGGCTTGAGGAGAAAACAAACGAACTAATTTCTCAGTGGTTGCAGCCCGGAGAAGAGTTTAATGGGGTTTGCATTGAGGACTTAGACGAACTTGAGGAAAAGTTTGATACTGCAATCATAATCTATGAGTTAGGACCTACAGTTGAGGAATCCGGGGAGGAACCTGAGGACCTCAACGAATTGCTAATTAGAAATCACGAAAATTACCTAGAAACGAACAATATAGCAGCCAAACTCATTCGAAGACCCATTGGAAAGAGATCGAGGAAAATGGCAGTTAACATTTACGAGAACCACTTTTCCTTTATTAAAAATCTCAATAAGTTCACCCTTACCTGGAAATGTTCCAACTGCGACAAGCTACATCATCACCACAACGATTTCATCCGACATTCTAAAAGTTGCGAAGTTGGCGTAAAACTTATTTCCCTGGGGGAGGAGTTGGACCTACGAAAACGATCCTACACAAAGTTAGCGAGTTAGGAATCCCAGTGAATGAATGGCACTACCCCTTTAGAATAGCCTACGATTTTGAGTGCATGTTTAAACCTACAAATAAGAAAGGCGGGCCGAAATTAACATATGAACAGGAGTTAGTTCCAGCATCCGTCTCCATCGCTTCCAATGTACCAGGCTACGAAAACCCAAAGTGTATAATAACTACGGGTGATTCCTACGAATTGGTGGTTCGAATGAAAACTTATATGGAAGAGATAGCCGATAAGGCATACAAACTTTTGAAGGAAATCTACGAACCTACGCTAACAGGCTTGGCAGAGAATGAGAAGCTTTTATCGGAATTTGAAAACTGGCTTAAGTCGGTTCCTACCCTGGGGTTTAACTCAGGGCGATTTGACATGAATCTCATAAAATCTTATCTGATTAAAAATTTACTCCTAACTGATCAGGAAACAAGGTTTGTGGTTAAAAAGAACAATAACTATATGGCTCTCTGTACTCCTAAGCTTTATTTCTTCGACATCAGTAATTATTTGGCACCCGCTACTTCCTATTCAAAATGGCTAAAAGGTTTCAAAATCTCGGAACAAAAGGGTAGTTTTCCCTACGATGCATTTACCTCTTCAGAGTTTTTTGGATCAAGGATTTCCTAGTAGGGACATGTTTTATTCTACTTTGAAGCAAAAAGGCATTTCCGACGAGGACTACGAAGCATTCACAGAGGATTGGGGTAAGCATAACATGAAAACAATGAGAGACTCTTTGATTCATTACAACAATCAAGACGTAGGACTCTTCCTCCAAGCGACTGAAAAGATGGTTGAGTTTTGGAAAAATATGGAGATCGACATGTTCAAACGTGGCGCTATTTCTCTACCAAGTTTAGCCTACAAAAGAATGATGCAAAAAATTCAAAAACACACTCATCTTCCACTTTGGAATAGGTTTATTCGAAATTGGCATAAATTAGTTAAAGATAACATTGTTGGGGGTCCTAGTTTAGTCTTTCATAGGTACCATGAAGCCGGGGTAACCGAAATTACAAATGTATTTAAAGTTGCTCAAATTGTCGGGTTTGACGCCAATGCCTTATATCTCTGGTGCACTATGCAGGATATGCCCACTGGTCTGTACGCCGAATGGAAACCCGCTAAAGAAGGAAAGTTCAAATGGGTTCACCAAAGAGGCAGGAAAGAAGCAATATGGCTAGAGTATATGGCAAAGACTATGGGAGTTAGAGTTGAGCATGCTTACAACGGGGGACAAAAACGAATAGGAAAAGCTAAAGTCAATGGGTGGGTCTCTGAAAGGAACTTAGTCTTACAGTTTCATGGGTGTTATTAACACGCTCACGGATGCCAGCTAGACAGAAATCAGGATCAGGAAAATAGAACTAAAAGAAGGGAAAGAACAGAGAGGGTTTCTCAGGCGATCAAGGCTGGGGGTTTTGATTTGATTGAAAAGTGGGAATGCGAATTTGATAAAGACCTAAAAGATTCCCCAGATATGCAAGAGTTTATGGAAGAACACTTCAATCTCCCAAAGAAAAAATCAGTCCTTACTTTTGGTGAGATAGTCACTCAAGTTCAAGCTAACAGGTTATTTGGACTAGTTGAGGTGGATATAGAGGTACCCGAGGACAAAAAGGAGTACTTTGAAGAGATGACGCCTATTTTCAAAGATGTAGATATTACTAGGGAAGACATCGGGGATCATATGAGGAAGTTTTGTGAGGAAAATGACCTAATGACACAACCTAGGAAGGGTCTAATTGGAAGTTATTTTGGCAAGAAAATTCTCCTAGCTACTCCGTTAATAAAGTGGTATCTGAAACATGGTCTCAAAATTACAAAGATTAACCAGGCAATAGAATTCAAACCTAAACCCTGTTTTAAAGAATTGGGAGACGAGGTAACCTACCATCGATCTGCTGCTGATTCTGATCCGGACCTAGCAGTCAAGGGGGAAATGTTCAAACTTTTAGGAAATTCTTATTACGGCAGAACTATAACAAACGTGAAAAAATATACGGACGTTAAATTTTGTCAGAGATCTAGTGCAAGCAGAGAGGTAAATGGTTGGAGATTCAGAAGATTAGATGATCTGGGAAATGGAGTTTATGAGGTACAATCTGCAAAATCCAAAGTTGTCCACAGACTTCCAGAGTTAGTAGGGTTCTTTGTCTATCAATATGCTAAGCTAAGGATGCTAGAATTTTATTACGATTGCCTAAAACCAAATTTACGACCGGGGACGTTTCAACTTTGTCAGATGGACACCGATTCCCTATACTTTGCGTGTTCCTCGACTGATTTAAATGACTGCGTCCTACCGAAAACGAGGAAAGATGGAAAATTGCACTAAAAGACTTCTTTGTATTAGACCCTACTCAGAAAAGAGTCCCAGGACTATTTAAAGAAGAGTGGAAGGGTGAAGGAATCATAGCTCTCTGTAGTAAAACCTACTTCGCTTGGGGTGAAACTAATAAAGTGAGTCATAAGGGTGTCAGTAAAAGCCTGAATCCATTCACTAGGGAAGATTTTAAAGAGGTGCTAAGAACTGGTTGCACAAAGTCGGGAGAAAATAGGGGCCTTAATAATGTAAATAACAACATGCTTATGTACCACCAAATTAGAAATGCTCTAAGTTACCTTTACCCTAAACGCGAGGTGCAGAGTGACGGTATTACTACGAAACCCTTGCTTAAATAAATAACATGCTCTACATAACCCAATAGCTTTGAGATTAACTGAAAATGCATTTGTATAATGAAACCTTAAGAGTAATAGAAGCAGAAGAGAAGAAGCCTATAATAAAATCCCAAAAAATATAAAAATATAAAACGACAAAAACAGATAAACATGAAAAACCAAAAAACCACTAATGGGCCAACGCCGGGTCCCAAGCCCCGGGGGGAGAACGCAGAGGGGTGGTGAAGGTGGGAGGAGAATATCAATCCAGGGATTGGTGGTCGAAATGGGTATACTATACTACTATCACCAACCCGTTTGTCTCAGCTCTGGTGCTGACGGTGAACATAGTGATGATTAAACGAGTAACCCCTACAAGGTGGTATAATTCCGCCTTTGTGTGCCATTTTAACCATTTTATTTTAATGAAGCACCTGATCCTATGAGCTCTTGTACAATTTGTGGTGTGTACAGCTGATTGTACATAAATTGACTTGTTCTAAAAGACTACTACATCGTGTGCGACGTCTATTCATTCCTAACCTACGCGGGCTCTACTAAACTGAATTTCAGCATGAATCTTTACTTGAAAGCAATTTGGTTGACACTACAGTTTCGGAATGGAACGCATAAACCTAAACACAAAGTAGTAAATAACTTTTCTAAATTAATGCCCAACACATTACCCAATATTGGACCTATATTGAGAGTTTCCGCAACAACTTGCCCTTACCAAACCCAACCTGAAGACTAAAGTTTTCCGAAAAACAAAAACAGGTACCTAGGCCTTGACTGACTAAGCCACTCAGATAGGTACGGTTTTGCTTCGTTGAACGTTTGCAAGATAACTGTTAGGTCTAACCGTTGAATCTCTACACTACAGGCTATTTACGTATTTAATCTTACTGATGCCAAATGCCAGGGATGGAAACTGGGTCATTATTTCTGACCCATGACCCACTTGACCCAAACGCAAATTTGACCCAGACCCAAGGCGACCCACGAAATATGAAAATTCCGTGACCCACACCCAAATGTCCCAATCGTTTTCGTGACCCAGACCCAGCTGACCCAGGAATTTTCGTGACCCAGACCCAAATGACCCAATAAAATAACTCGACCTTAACTGAATTTACATTATCCTTTTGTGAAGTGGTTTTGAAACGCTATAACTTTCTTGATTTTTGAAGTTGGGTGTAGTAGGTATACCTTATACATACCGATTTGTATAGTTTGCAGGTTCACAGGTCCTCAATCTTGTCATTTTCATTATTTCAGTAATAGTTATCTTACTTGGAAGATCTGATTGGTTGATGTAGCAAAGTATTTAAAATTTTAAAATTTGTGCAAGTGTACATGGCTTTTGTTACGTGAACCGGCGAAAACATAATGACCGGACAAGGCACAGCTAACTCTGCTGAATTCAGAGAAGTAATACTAAATTCCAATGAAAGAACAAACGAAACTAAGATTGTCACTACAGCGCAATTTAAATTTAAACTTAGTTTAAAATTCGCGCCGACGGCACGAAAAAGTTTTGTAGCAGCGACAGTTTTACGCAATTGGAACAATCCCAGATCTTCGAATTTGAAATTTGGTAAGACCCTGTGACCCAGACCCAAAATGACCCAATAAAAATTGCTGACCCAGACCCAGACTTGGCCTGAGTCATAAGACACGATTTTCCGAAATGTTTCATGGGGCGAAAATCAACAAAACAAAACAAAACAAAACAGAACCCATTTTTATAGTTAGCATCCGGTAATCAGATATAACTGATCGGATACGACGGGTTCCATGGACTCTCCTCGTCCTATGGTTTCTTTGTGTAAACAACACTAGATGTTAAAAAGGCTATTAAGTATTATCAAGAGTACATAATATAAGAGTGTGCCACTAGGCACACTCTATGTTATCAGAGCAAAAACTATGCTCTGCTCGCTAACGGCCTACCCCCCCGCAAATTAGACCCATCCCTTCAAAAAATTTCGTGTGCTATGTTTGTGTTCTAAAGCTGGAAGCAGGCACAAAATTCGCGCACGAACTGCTTGTGTTTTCGAGCTTAAGCACATAAACATAGAGCGAGTGAGCGTACCCCCGTTTCGACTAGGTACTGATTTGCGGGGGGGTCACTAGGGTCTGATTTGCGAAGGGGGGGGTGGGCCGTTAGCGAGCAGAGCATAGTTTTTGCTCTGATAAGAGAGAGCTTGCCTAGTGGCATACTCTTTTGATTATGTACTCTTGGTATTATTTATTTCATCGCTGCTTTATTTCGTTACCCGAACGTGAGGGAAACGGAAGGACTACATACTACGGGTGAACAAATGTTTTGCTTATTTCAGCAGTCACGTGTTACAAGAAAGTGAAGCCATAAATCGGATAAAGATAATTTTCAACTGGCTATAGCACAATAGTATACGGTTCAATTGTTCAGCAAATCATTTTGTTCAAAAATTGTCTCCCAAGCATAATGTTTCTTGCCACAAGTAGAATCACAATAGCCCGTTCTCTCTCTAATAAAGTGGTAAATTGTTAACCATGCAGTAAATTATATAGACTTCTTTAATCACTGGTGAGCAGAGTTAGAATGTTAACATTTAATGAGACGAAAATAAATGGTTTTCCTGCCTAAATCGCAAACGAAGCAAATTGGAGAAAATTTTGGACTTGCTACAGAGTTGTAGCTGCCGGCAAATGTAAATGAGCATGACACTAGACATGTGTGCACTAGGGCTGTTCCCGAGTCCGGGCCCGTGCCAGCCCTGGAGTAGGCCCGGCCCGGGAATTTTTTGATTGAGCCCGGCCCCAGCCTGGCCCGGAGGGTCTCAAAAGCCCGGCCCGCTACAAGGCTCGGTCAAACATCTGGGCCCACCGGGCTCACCGGGCTCACCGAGATCAACGTGACCAAGTCTACAGATAGGTTGTATGACATTAGAGCGACATAGCGAAAGCGCGACATGGCGAAGGCGCGACAAAAGGTTATTAGCGCGACATAGCAAAGGCGCGACTTAGCTAAAGTGCGACATCTCAGTTGCGCGCATTAGCGAAGGCGCGACACCCCCGTTATATATAAATATTCTGCTACCTTTACTCTTTGATAATTTTCTAACTTTTTGTGGCTAAACACTGAACTCAGCTAACGTCATAATTAATTGTCAAATTTGTATTTAATTAATAATGGCCCGAGCCAACAGGAATATCTTCACATAATTTACAAATTGCAACGATTGCAGGCATTCAAAAAATTAATAATTTACATTTAGTATTAATTGATAATACGAAAATATCATACCAAATTAGTAATAATTGACATTACTTATAGTAGATGTGCCCAATGTGCGTCACCTTTTTGTCCACGCATAAAGTATGTTCACTTCAACAAACTATTATAACTTTTGAATGACTAAACTTTTTAAACTGAAACTTTGTCAAAGTCTCAAACATATCTATTTCTACATTTCTTTAAAATTTCACAATATTAGACAAAATATATCGTCACTTATAGCTCTTTATTTGCGAAAAAATGCAGTTTTTCGCTGGCAAAGCTTTTGTGCCTAAAGTGCGTCGGGCACGTCCTAAAGTGCGTCATTTCGAAGTTCCTATGATTTGCATTAGAAAACCAACTTTTAAAACGCTGTATCCCCTGTTTCCTACAATTTTACACTATGAAAATTTTTTATAAAGTAGTTGGCTTGTATATAAACAATATACATAAAAATCAACAAATTCTGTGATCATCGAAAAATTTGTGAAAATGAGACTGTAATGTTATTTTAAGCGAATTTGAGTTGCAAATGAAGTTTTAACAATTTATAAAATGTAATTTTGTGATTTGAAGCACGAAACAACAAGTTTTGGTAAAAAATAAAATGTCTAAAAGTTGGCAACACCAATAATTTATCCGTATGCGAAATTTTATAGGGCCTATTACTTTTACGAGTACTTGACTAAAAACACGGAGTACTTTAAAATTTGGTTTTTATTTTGTATTGCGTAAATTGTTCACGTATATATCTTCAACATTTACCTTGGTTCCAAAAATATATATTAATCAACAACCCGTGTTCAAATAGATTTATACAAGTCATGAAACTGATAAAGCTAAACAATATAATCTGTCAGAGACAAGCAGATTCAGATAACCTCAAGCTGCGAAAGTGCTCAAGACAAATATAAGAAAAAAGCAAATTAATATTGCACATCGAACAAAAATTTAAGCTAAGATTTTAGCTTGGTAAGTCAAAAATTTCTAAAATTTGTGGTAAATGCAGAAAACCGGGTCAAGACCGGGTCAAAGCTCATGACCCGATGACGCGGTGGCCCGGTCAAAAAAGTGACCCGAATTGACCCGGTGACCCGGTTCCATCTCTGTTATAGCAAGGTTAATGGGTCCGTCAATTTTAAACTGTCAGCAGAATGGACGCATCTACTTAGAAATCGTATTCGTGCTTGCGTTTTTTAATGAGACTGAGCCGTACGCTAGTTTTCAGCACTGCGCATTCTAAATACACTGCGCTTTGCGAAGTTGAGTTTTTAAATAGAATGCGCAGCTGTTAGGACTAATATTGTCAAGTCCTCAATAGAAATAGCAGCTGCTTACATCAAGCTTATATATAGTTTATATAGCTTTTATAGCTTATATAGCTTATAATTATATGACCAAAGTACGAATTCTACTTAAAAATGCTAGACAAATTTTTAGAAAATGCTATTTGTAAAAGATTGCGCACTTGTGTTTATTGGTTTTTAATGAGAACAGTGGTACAGAACAAAATTGCAATGGTTAATTCTAAATAGAATAAAAAGGGCAATTGCGAAGTCTTGTTAGAATGAGTCCATTCTGCTGCCAGTTTAAGATTGACGGACCCATAATAAAAAAAATCAAAAATCGAATTTTTGCTGCCATTTTCGCAAATAAAGTCCGATCGAAATAATTTTGGTATGTAGCAACTGGTAATGATCCCCTCTATATATGGTGCAAATTTCATGCCGATAGCTCTTGTGTAGCGAGAGTAATAAAAAAATTTTGTGATTTTTTTTGTTAACGAATTCACAAAAAAAAATCACGGGTTCGCAAAAAAAAATCACCCATGGATCTAATCTCAGGATACAGCTATGAAAATTTTCTTTTCATGTATGAATAGAGCATAGTCCATAGAGTTATTATGTAAAAAAATTTGGACCCCGAAGTTTCTTTTGGGTAGGCTTAACTTCGAATTTCGGTGCTCGGCCCCCGGGTCCAAAGTGGCTACCATGACCAATTTTCTTGACACTGTTTATTGACTCCAGGAAGCTAGGAATCCACTTGTTTGGTGTTCTATTCCTCTAGTAAGCACAGCGCAAACAATTTGGCGTAGTAATTTCGCATCTGGACTGGTCACGTGACTTGGCCCAGGGTCACGTGACCTTGGTCAGGGTCACGTGACTGGTCAAAAATTTTATTTCAAGGTCCAGGAAGCCTAAAAACTCGCCTATATAGGTTTTTGGGGCGTAGAATTCAAATTTGGCATCTGTTTTTATGTAGCTTTAGCCCACATATGTGATCCAGACCTCCCCAGGGGTCCGGAGGGTCGGGGTCATGCCTAACAGCCAGCCAGTGGGTCAGACGGGTCTGAGGTAACTAAAAACATGTGCTATATAGGTTTTCGGGGTCGTAGAGCTCGAATTTGGTGTTAGTTTTGCTGTAGCAGCCATCCCGCACCTTTTTACAAAAAGTTGTGGGTGATTTTTTTTGCGAATTTTCGGGGTGATTTTTTTTGTTAACCTTGCTATATTGATATTGATATTACTAAAATCTTAGTTCCAATAAGAGAATCATAATAGTATAAAACATTTAATTTTTTATACTATTATGTACTCTTGTAAAATATCAATAAAAAATAAATAACTATGGTAGTACGTGCTTGCGACATTTTACAGATATGATTCTGATACCCGCTGGTCATCAATGAAGGAGTATGGAATTAAGCTTTTAGGTCTTTCCCCATACAAAAATTTTTAAAGTTTCGCCGCCGGTCGCCTCAAGTAGTGATAGTTAAACAAGTATACAGTAATATAAATTTTCATTATTAATATTATCTATAGGAGGAAAAACAAAATAAAATGTTAAAATTTGATACATTTTATGATGGTACTTTCCAGGTAGCCAAACTGTCTATATTCATGTCTTTATTGAAATTTGGAGCTTAAATTTTAAAAGTCTATTTTATAATCTTCATCCATCAATTTTTCTTTTAACAAATAATGTTAAAAATAATCTACATATTAGAACAAATTAGAGAGATTCTAATAATTTCATTGAAACATAGTTTATAACAACTTTTCACGGATAATTTTAATTATTAATTCTTTGAATGCCTGCAATCGTTGCAATTTGTAAATTATGTGAAGATATTCCTGTTTGCTCGGGCCATTATTAATTAATACAAATTTGACAATTAATTATGACGTTAGCTGAGTTCAGTGTTTAGCCACAAAAAGTTAGAAAATTATCAAACAGTAAAGGTAGCAGAATATTTATATATAACGGGGTTGTCGCGCCTTCGCTAATGCGCGCAACTGAGATGTCGCGCTTTAGCTAAGTCGCGCCTTTGCTATGTCGCGCTAATAACCGTTTGTCGCGCCTTCGCCATGTCGCGCTTTCGCTATGTCGCTTCAGTGAGAGCACCCCTACAGATAGTGTTTTATTGCCTGTCTATTGCACTATTACAAATAGAATGTATAGCTAAAAGTCAAATTACTTTTTCATTTGTTCACATTTATATGTAGACTTGGTGGCGTGATGAGATAGAGAATGGCCTTGCGAAACTCCTTTCATAATTTGTTTTTCCTAAAAGAATTACTTTTTACTTAATTTATTTTGATTTGATGGTTTTTGAATGACAATTGAGTAGTTTTGTTCACAAAACCAGAGAAGTGCCAAACCGGCATGCCGTCGGCCATAGCTCAAAGTGGCTTTCAGAATCCACTAACATTAGGCGCGATCCGGAACAATTTGAGTTGAGAGTTTGCATAATAAGAAAAAGTATATTAATCCAAATATATTCTTTCACCTTCAAGCAGTTTATTTGCGATGTCTTCTACAATGGGACATCGGTTGTTTCTTCAATTATTATATAATACTACTTTTTGAGCAATCCCTTGATGGAATAGATGATAAGTGTCTTTTTAGCTAAGTCGTCTAAGTTGATATATTAAGGCTAAGACTAAAAAACTAAGGAACCGTGTCAAAAATATTTCCAAAATCTATCGTGTACACGATTTATTTACACGATCTTATTCGTGCAAAAATCGTGTAAGCGGTTTGTTTTGATGTTGCCTGATTTTAAGTTTTTATTGCTAAGTCTTAAGTCACCGTTTTGCTGCAGAACGCCAAAAAAACCATGTGCTTAACTTTTCTGTGTATTCGCACAAGCATGCTAAACTTAGCACAAACTACTTGCAGCCGGAACGTAAAAAGATCGTAACAAAAACATCGCATAAAAAGAAACGTGTAGAATTCGTTTAACTTTGTAGGAAAACGTTTGGAATTCGTGTAAAATCAGTCGTGTACACGATTTTATTTTTGACACGGTTCCTAAGGCATTAAACAGTCGTGCTTAAACCATAAATCATGTTACAAAGCTGCTTCTATAAAAACATTCACTAAAAAGTAAATTTGTGTGTGTAAACCTAAGCTGTCAGATTTCGAATTTCATATCGGTATTGGTTCGGCCGACCGGGCACCGAGCCCGTCCCTGGGGAATCAGTGGATCCGGGCCCGGGCCCGGCCCGAAGAATCTGTTATTGGAACAGCCATAGTGTGTACTAGTCTACGATCAATAGTGATGCACGTCAGTTAAATGTTAAATGTTAAAAATGTTAAGTTGTTTTGGGTAGACCTGATCCGCAGGTTCAGAGTATGAAACCTTATAAATTAGAGCAGTTTTAGCGACTTTAGAGTTTAAATTAGAGCGACCGCCCTCCGCTGCTGCCTCCCTTTTCTATTAACTGGTCGTTCCAGTGAAAATTACAGGTTCTGTCTTACAAAAACTACAGGTTTGATATCTGATTTAGGATTGTCGAACATGTCGAACAAACTACAGGGCTCTTTCGTATTTTTTACCGGAAACTCCTGTAAAAAACAGGTTGCCTTAGCATTTCTACAGGAAACTCCTGTAATTTTACTATTTGAGAGGCCGATATTAAAATATGCAAAATTCACTTTTATAAATACAGGTTAGCTTCACTAGTGACTGATCGCACAGAAGCACTTTTACAGAAAACTACAAGGATTCCTGTAATTTCCACAAGAGTCTTTTTATAAGTATACTTTATAGCACACCTTAGCGTGCATTCACTGATTTATACGCACGCCGTGTGGGAAGCTCCGAGTGTGGGGCACGAGTGCGCGAAGCGCACGAGTGCCACGCACGAGGGCTTCCCTGGTATATACATGTTTATTTCAATTGCCAGTTTTTGAGAAATTTTTAAAGTTTTCAGGTGGTAGAAAAAGAATGGTAAAATGCAAAAAATATACATTAACAGCAAAAAATTCCCCTAACCAAAAATACCGGGTCCAGAACGGGTCAGAGCTCCCTAAACCGGTAATCCAATTTCATCTCTGGCACTTGAAATAAACATGTATCATGACATGATACATGATCGTCTAGTTTCCTATAATGACTAGCTGAACAAGAATCTGGACTCAATTTTTCAATTCAACTATTCTTCGTTCACTGAGTATAAGCTTACATACTTTACAGGATCAGTTCTGTAGTATGCCTTTTGAGCTGCCTTTCCGAAACATAAGTATAAGCTTACAACTGAAAGCTTGCACTATAAGCTTACATCAAGCAAACAAAACACTGAATAGACATACTTTAGACTTAGATTTCAGGGATGGAAACTGGGTCATTATTTCTGACCCATGACCCACTTGACCCAAAAGCAAATTTGACCCAGACCCAAGGCGACGCATGAAATTTGAAAATTCCGTGACTCAGACCCAAATGACCCAATCGTTTTCGTGACCCAGACCCAGCTGACCCAAGAATTATCGTGACCCAGACCCAAATGACCCAATAAAATAACTTGACCTAAACTGACTTTACATTATCCTTTTGTGAAGTGTGTTTGAAACTGTGACACGGAACACTGTTATGTGCCAACACAATGTAAATTTGTCCATAATTGGTAAATAGTAGTCGGTAAATAATTAATCAGAATCCAGCAAAAAATTCTTCTGAAGGAGGCTGTAGGTTCGGAGTTCCACAATTTTGTCATTTTCATTATTTTTCAATAATAGTTATTTTACTTGTATAAGACCTGATTGGTTGTTATTGCAAAATATTCAAAATGGAAGTGTACATGGCTTTTATTACGCGAACCGACGCAAACATAATGGCCGGACAAGTCACAGCTAACTCTATTGATTCCAGATTAAACAATACTAAATTCAATTTAAAATTCGCGCCGAAGGCACGAAAAATTTTTCAGCCGCGACAGGTTTACGTATAATTGGAACAATGCCAGATATTCGAATTTAAGATTTGGTAAGACCCTGTGACCCATACCCAAAATGACCCAATCCTAATTGCTGACCCAGACCCAAAGTGACCCACAGGAATCTTGACCCAGACCCACACTGACCCAACCGGTTCACAAAATTCGTGACCCAAGACCCAGTGACCCAAGCAAAAATGGCGACCCAAACGACCCATGACCCAGTGACCCATGACCCAGTTTCCATCCCTGCCAAATGCTAACACTAATTCTTGACTGCCCGACTTCACCGTAGTCGTCGTCAAGAAAGCATAGAATCTGGCAGTTCTCACATTATGCTAAGGCACAGCGAAGGATTAAAGCTGTTGTCTTAATGATAGCAAAATTCAGTGGAATATGGACGTATACTTTCCTTTCGATTTAATTTATCTGGCATGTCCCTGTAAATTGACAACAGTTTTCATTATGTCCTGACATGTGTCTGTTTTTGGGCTCAGACTCAAACTGATGCAGCTTCGCTTACGGCCTTTTCATAATGATTGTCTATCGGTTCTAACCTCTATCTTCATCTGAACTCTGTTTGAACAGGACCTCTAATTTTGTCGCACCTTTTTTGAAATTTTGTATTCCCCTTGGAAGCAATAGGGCTAACCTTCGTTTTGTAGCCAAACTTAGATCACCATGTTTGTTTTTTCACATTTTAGCCAAAATTAGCAGTTTAAGAAAAAACTCACGGGATGTATAAAAACTTACTAGGGCTTCGAGAAATCTAGGAAACGTTTATTAAAGACAATGACAGAACAACACTTCGGCGGATCGTACAAATAGGAATATTTTAAACGATATGTCTGGAAAACTGTTCTATGGCTTTAAGGAAATTTGTTCGCCTTGTGAAAAACATTTACTCTCTCTTTGCTTTGACTCTGTCATCATCTAAGAAAATACTTCTCCGGCTTTTCCATTTTCCTTAGCAAGCAATACAGCCTTTGGACAAATGTTTCGCTCCGTTACAATTCGGAATCTTGCCTTGCGCGAACTGTTTCAAGATAGCTAAATGCGTGATTTATGGCTTGAGGCGTTTAAGGGGGGGGGCGACTAAACTTTTGCCCAAACATCTTTCGAATTGATTCATTTTTGGCAAGAATATAAAGCATGTGCGTGGCCAAAAAAGTATCCACACGTTGGTTCTTAGCTGCCCTCCTGTGGCCCGCTATGCTTCGAAGAACCTGGTCGACCCCCCGATTTTGGCGACACCCAACATAAATGTTCAAAAATTTCTCACAGCTGTTGTGTTCAATGAAAACATCTAAGCTTTTGCACAACAAGAAAAGACATATTGGACAGCATATGCATGGCATTAGCTTTGGTGTAGGCCTAACGGTTGGACAGCACTGCTAGCTTAAACTTGAAGAACCGTCTAAAATTTGGAAAATTTTGGCCGCCGAATCAAATAATTTAAACGGGATGCAAGCCCGGAAGCTAAAACTTGCTGTGGACATAGAGATCATATGTCTCCAACATTATACCAAATATGAAGGAGTTTGGCCTGCGCAAAGTAAATTTATGCCACTCGAAACATGATAAACAGTGCAAAAACAGCTAAAAAGTGGATTTTTGAAGATTGTCCAATATGCACAATATTTATATCAATCGATAGCTTTCATGATTCTGAACAACTTTTCTTCTTCGCGCAATCGCGTATTTGCCACCAATTTCAAGTTATGTTCGAAAAACTGAAATTTCACCGTTTGAAAGGATCACTGAATTGTGATTTCTACCTTCAATGCTCCTTAGTTTAAAAGTCTTAATTAAGTTGGGAAAACGGTTGTATCGGGTAGAACTCATTCATTTACATGTATTTTGTCACTTATGAACAGTGTATGGTTGCTTTCTTGGCTTTGTAGCAGGCTGTACAGACCCTACAAGAATGTACAGTAAGGCAGTTGAGTTGGTATTCTCCTGAACACTCAAAGTGTCTGCCATCCACCGGTTTATGAAGGAAACCAGTTGAAATTTATGTTGTTGTAGTAGGGTCAGTAAGGCTACATATTATCAGCACAATTTGAGTCAAATCTGTCCGCGTTATCGTGCTGGAACATCTTGAGATACTTTTGAACTAGACCAAAATTGACATTTTTCATATTTTAAGTTGCGTAAAACTATAATGCCTAAGCAGAATTCCTTCATATTCTAACCGTTAGGGTTACAGCAAAGCTAATGCTTTGTGTATATTACCTAATATGTCTTCTCTCAATTTGCCAAGGCGTAGATGTTTACATTGAACGAAACAGCAAGGAGAAATTTTATAGTATTTATAGTGGGTGTCACGAAAAGTGGGGGGTCGGACCAATTCTCGGGTGGCTGGCGAGCTACTGAGAGCCAGCCAAGAACCAACGACCAAGTATTTTTTGACCACACACACATGGTGTATATTAATGCAAAAAATGAAGCCGATTCAAGAAAATTGGGGCACCCCCATTTTAGTCGCCCCCCCTTAAGGTGGTGGTATCCTTTTGTGCAGTGCTTTTGTGGTGATTTTTTGAAACGCTATAACTTTCGCAATTTTGGGAGTTGCAAAACGCTTTATACATCGCTTTAAAGCTTATTATCTGTACATTCACATGAGATTACAGAACTGGCAAAATTAGCAAAAGATAGCAGAAACTTTCTGACAAGCTGACATCTAACAGGATGAATATAGACCAAAAGTATTTGAACATCGATTTCTCAAAACTGAAGAATCGGCCAAAAGTTCTTTTTGTGCCACGATATGAAGGACACATGGGCCGAGGGACCATTTTTTGGATTTGGCTCAGCAAGTCCTAACGTTCGAGAAAATCGGCCAAATGCACAGTAGCACGAAATTTCGCAACTTCGCATTGAGTTTTCTTGCTATTCAATATGTTTTAGCCCAAACCAAGAAAAACGTCCCTCCGCAGAAGTGCGAATTTCGATTCTGCCAAAAATCTCCGGAATCCGTCGAGTAGTTTTTGAGAAATCGATGTTCGAAACAAAATAATCGCAGTTTTGCCAAAATGGTTTTTCGGCCAAATCTCTAGCTGAAAGCAATAAAGTCCGGCTAATAGGCGTTCATAAAATGTGCATTTGGACGATGTATCGATTGAGTATAACTAAGCCAATTTTGTCCTTAACATGTGGCAGTAATTTTGAAAAAACTGATTTCCTCGAAAATGGCCATTTTTTGACCCTAAAAACAGTTTTTTGCTTCTACTGACTTAACCACATGAGATAGCTCAAAGGTTGTAAGAGCAAAAATGTTCATTTTCGAGTCCTCGTTCCAGCCATACCAACCAATCCCGTGTCTTGTCTACCTACTGGGAACTTAAGGCCAAAAACCAAAATTTTCTTATCTTTTGGCCTAAGAATACGGGACTGGTCCTAAAATGTTAAAGAGCACGGAAATAGGTTATTTCGTAAGTTTTAGCCCTTTGCGTAAAGGATTAAAGCCGTAGGAGTCAAAAATACCCGAAAGGAAACCAGCACCTTAAGGAGTCACCTGCCATTACCCAAAGCCTGAGGCACTAATTTTGGAGACGAGTCAGACATTTTTGTTGAACTTCTTTTTGTCTCAGCAACAAAACTTACTGGTCTGAGACATATTTCGACACTAACCTGGTCTACAGAATGCTAATCTCATTTGTGTATTGCTAGTAGGTTTCTGTTAGAGCTGCGGTTTTCAGATCGCCAAGAGGGGCAAGCAATACAACCATTTTGATAATCATTACTTAGAATCTTGTATTTTAAGTACCTTCTAATTAAGTACATTTTAATCTTGTACTTAATCTTGTAAAAAGTGTTTAAGTTTTTTCTTTAAAATTTATAAGCAGATAAAAGGTCATAGACACTGCTATAAAGTTAGCAGCTTCAAGAAATTGCTAATTCAAACAAATTTCAGCCACCATCAAAAAATTCCGGTAGTAGAAATGTGAGCTAAACATAACCCAAAAATTGTAGCTTCCTTGAAATTGCACTGTAATTCAGGGTCAATCCATTACAGACATTCCCGCTCCAGCGGAATATAAACCTAATGCATTGATGTAGATGAGTTTAAAAGACAGGAATCCAACTGGACTCCAAAAAAGATAAGTCAGTAGCTAAAAACAGGTATCAATCTCAGGGGTTTGGCTGGTCGAGTTTCTGAGAACACAAGAAATCAGCCAAGTTCTGTTTGATTTATCTTCGGCGTCAATTTATTCGCATCTGTTGCTCATAATTTCAACCGCTCAGGGACTGGTTTTAGATAAAAGAACAACAACTGTCACCTCCATTTGGCAGATGTGACAATAATGCACAAGAAAACTCGGAGAATCTGTATCCCGCGTATAAGCAAGATGTAAGTTGGTTCTATAAATAGTTGTGTTTAAGATAACTTAGTTGATAACACCAAAACTAACTAGTAAATGAGATGTAGCTCACACAATCGCTGCGATTAGCTGTTGAACAATTTTCTGCCTTAACCAGAAGAACTGGTGCGTCCAAATTTTCATCCAACGGTGGCGTCCGCTCACAAGGTTAGATTAATTTTATGGTTGTTTTTCCATGTATTCAAGACCTAACGACAATGGACACGCGTTGAATGTATACTTCCAACTTTACGACAAACTAAAAAAGAAGGAAGCGCAAATTCTACGACAATTTGAAAAATAAAGGCTCTGGTGAACCAAATTTCTAAAGTTTAAAGCTTTGAAGACAATTTTCAAACAACGCTGTTACGCTGGTTTCCAAACTGTTAGTTGTTACATAAGGCAGCTCTCCGACGATTTAATTTTTTGTTTGTCCACGTGAGTGTGTCTTGCCGCGCTCTAAACTATACATTCTACATTTGTGCAAGGTTTACCCGTCCAAGACCTATGCGTAGAAGGGAGAAAGAGACGAGGGAATGCCCCAACTTAGAGGCCCAACGAAAATACATGTCTACATTTACATGGTCAGAAATGTAGACATGTAGACCCCAGACCACACTTGAAAGAGATGAGAGACACAGACCGACAGCAGCCCCAAAAAATGTGTCCATCTACATGTCCACAGGTGCAAACATGTACACATGTGGAGATGTATGCCTGCCCTAGAGCGCATTCAGCTCTAACCGCTCTTCCAATTTGGTTTACACCAAACTCCTCCAGAGCCAGACTCCCACTTTCTATGTATGCATATACATACATGCATATGTGTCCATGTATACCTGTGTCCATGTATACCTGTGTCCATGTATACCTGTGTCCATGTATACATGTGTCCATGTATACATGTGTCCATGTATACATGTGTCCATGTATACATGTGTCCATGTATACATGTGTCCATGTATACATGTGTCCATGTATACACACATGTATACATGGACACATGTATACATGGACACATGTATACATGGACACATGTATACATGGACACATGTATACATGGACACATGTATACATGGACACATGTATACATGGACATATGTATACATGTGTCCATGTATACATGTGTCCATGTATACATGTGTCCATGTATACATGCATGCATACATGTGTCCATGTATACATGTGTCCATGTATACATGTGTCCATGTGTCCATGTGTCCATGTGTCCATGTGTCCATGTGTCCATGTGTCCATGTATACATGTATACATGTATACATGTATACATGGACACATGTATACATGGACACATGTATACATGGACACATGTATACATGGACATATGTATACATGGACATATGTATACATGGACATATGTATACATGTGTCCATGTATACATGTGTCCATGTATACATGTGTCCATGCATACATGTGTCCATGTGTCCATGTGTCCATGTGTCCATGTGTCCATGTGTCCATGTGTCCATGTATACATGTGTCCATGTATACATGTGTCCATGTATACATGTGTCCATGTGTCCATGTGTCCATGTGTCCATGTGTCCATGTATACATGTGTCCATGTATACATGTGTTCATGTATACCTGTGTCAACATGTAAATGTACACATAAATAGTGGCTGTCTGGCTCTGGGGATGTTCGGTGTAATCCATATTGCTAGAGTTCAATGCTCACTAGGACAAGTATACTCCTGTACATGTGTACATGTTTACACATTCCGATATGTATGTGGACACATTTTTTGGGCTATTGTCGGTCTTTCTCTCCAAAGTCTCTGTCTCTCCGAAGTCTCTATGCTTTGGGAAGTCTGCATGCCTACCTGTCATGTAGAATGTATAGCTTAGAGCATGGTAGCACACACTCACGGAAGCACAAACAAGATGATAACCAACACAATTTAAACCAAGACACGCACAATAAAAAACGACACAGCGTCCACATCTCTCCCCCCTCAGAAAATTTGTCGTAATCAGTTTACGACACCACTTATACCTTTGCATTCTACATTTCTACTCTGAATACACCAACAACTAACCGAAATTTCATTCATGTCAAGTACATATTGCAAGTATTGCTCACCACACGCTTTACAAAAAAACATTTTTCTCGAATTCACACTAATTTCTTTTAATATAATTTAGCAGCATAACCTATATAGGTTTCATAAATCGCTAAGATGTAAACCTGCCTGTGATATGAAAGCCAGTAGACATTCTGATAAGTTTATAGTTGACGCGCATCGATTTGAGAAACCGCAGATGCGTAAGTATGTCAGGATGCTGACACCTGGCCCCTAGTTTCTAGTTTCCTTTAAATACCAGTAAGAATGCTGACGAATAGTGTAAACATGCCAACGTAAGCATATAAACATGCTGACAGATAATCCCAAGTACTAGTTATCAATAAATACCAATGTTTGTTGTTGTTGTTATATTGGAAGCATGGTACAGTATTGCTGGACAATCTCAAGTGTCACACAAGTATAGATTGATACTTTTTAATGACCACAGTATGCTGATGCTAATAAGCACCTCAAGCTCCTCAGCCTCCTTTGAGCCAGAACCACTATTTTTTTACTACTAATCAATTATTTAAGAGAAAAGTTTTCTAGAAATATAAAGCGGTGAAACTTACTTTTTAGCAAAACTGCTACTAACGTTTGGCCAGTAGGAATGATTTGACTCACGCTTATAGACAACTATCTATTTGGCATAACATATAAATGCAAATGAAGTTTGTATCTGTAACCCTTTAGAATTATCCTATCCCGCCGGTGTTAATGAATGGAAACATCTCGTGTTTTTACAATTGTACAATTTTAGCTTTGTCTGCTTTCTTGTTATCAAAATTATCTTTATGAAATCTGTCATTGCCTGGACGATACGATACAAAAGATTCCAAATGTCACCTGCAAAAGGGATGTCAAATTTTGTAGGTTTACATAATTCTCCGTCCTTCATTTATGTTTCTATACTTAACTGGATTCGCCCAGCATTATATTGAAGTATTATTATGTTCACCTGATACCCATGCTAATATATTGAGCGAAATTTCATAGGGATTGTGGATTTCAATGTTGAATTAAGCTTACCAACTTATCTGGGTGTTATAGCCTTCCTACTTAGGCCTACGTACTCACTACTACACCTACTTTACTTACGCCTATTCGTTTTCGAAAGTCCAATCCTTACTTATGCCTACTTTTTAATGTCAAAACTCCCATTCCTACTTACGCCTAAAGATTGTTCGTGCAAATCTTTATATTCCTACTTGCGCCTATTAGTCCACAGTATCCACGTTTTATATACACTATATATATATATATATATATATATATATATATATATATATATATATATATATATATATATATATATATATATACACTAATGCACATATCCATAAATACATGTAAAAGCTAGCTAATATTTTGTACAGTACAATTCAGAATCAAGTACCTATGAAGCCAGCTTCAGCTTCGGTTGATGCCAGTCTTACTTCATGAAGCTGATGCTGAAGCTGGCTTCTGTTTATGGTTTTTATGTTTCTTCTTTTGTGTGCGCAAAGACGGACGAAAGAAAAAGCAGCATTAATCTAGTTAGCTATAGGTAGTTTTTGTTGTAAAGCTCAGCTGAGCTTAGCTTTGTGTTAACTTCTGCAGTTTTAAGAGGGCAGCATTTTTGAATAGACTGGAAAGGAGACAGACTGGCTGACAAAATAAGGCAAAGTTAAAATGGAAAGGAAAAGCGGCAAGGGTTTGCCAACTAAGCTTTGCAGTAAAGTAAAAGGATCCTACGTAATGACAGCATGGTCAGAAGAGAAACTGCAGTCTAATTCAAACGGCCATAGTGCGCTTATATTTTTCCATTATTTTACGTAGTACCTACCTATCATAATCTGTTACCTTCAGCCACTTTTGCAAATATCCATGTCAGTTGCAGATATTCAATTTTGCAAATATTTTTCAAATCTTACCAAACATGATTGAAGTTTTGTCACTGATCTTACTTATGTGACGACATTGCAATTTTACAACAGCAGGAATTGAGTTCCAGTCCAATCAAAAAGCTAATTAAACAAAACACCAACGAAGGACTAAATAAAGCATATGTAATGCAAGTCCAACAAAACGTAGCTTAAGAAATTACTAAATTCAAACATAAAGAAACAGTAATTTAGTTTATATTTGACTGCATCCGAAAGTTTCCACCAAATTGTAGTTATTACGTAGGATCCTTTTACTTTACTGCAAAGCTTAGTTGGCAAAGCCTTGCCGCTTTTCCTTTCCATTTTAGCTTGGCCTTATTTTATCAGCCAGTCTGTCTCCTTTCCAGTCTATTCAAAAATGCTGCCCTCTTAAAACTGCAGAAGTTAACACAAAACTAAGCTCAGCTGAGCTTTACAACAAAAACTACCTACAGCTAACTAGAGTAATGCTGCTTTTTCGTTCGTCCGTCTTTGCGCACACAAAAGAAGAAACATAAAAACCATAAACAGAAGCCAGCTTCAGCATCAGCTTCATGAAGTAAGTCTGGCATCAACCGAAGCTGAAGCTGGCTTCATAGGTACTTGATTCTGAATTGTACTGTAATTACACGTGCATAAAATACGTGTATTATGTACGCACCAACAGGGAACCTCTTTTTTTTAAATTTCTCTTATATGATACTTCCTTCATATGATCCAAATAGCAAATTAGTAATAATTCTTTAATTACAAAACAATTTCATTTTTTATGATTAAACGCAAAAATATTGAAATTGAAAATTAACAAAATATAGCGATGACATTTTTCGAAATTTTGAATAAAATCTTGTTCATGCCATCTTTGCTGCGCTTGGTCATACTTTTCTCACTCATTGCCTTTGTCTATTAACTTGTGTACGTAGTCGTGGATGGAGTGGCGATTAGATACTTCTAGACAGCCCCATGTTCAACTCTAATGATAAAATAAGACAGAATATTCAAGATTTCTTAATTTTTCGAATTGCAATCTCTCTGGTTTAATATTGAATAAACGATGATTGTTAGATTACTTGCTACTAGTGTAATATTTGTCGAAACTTACTACTAAACGTACTCAAAAGCTTCTGTCAATAGTTTTCGAATCCGAAAATAGGGCTTAAAAATTGACAAATATGTGCCAAAATATGCCTAAATTAGCCTAGATTGTGGTTTATAATTGCGTGTATTACCTTTATCTTTAGCGATTTATAGCTGATTTATAGCCATTTTTTCGTATTTTTCCAAAATATTCAGAAGTTGCAAAAAGTTGACATTTTTGCTCGGTTTGTACCAAATTTTATGGGAGGTTGGGATCGGCTTGGGAGGGAGTAGTTGAGGTCGGGAGGGGGGCCTGGCCTCTCCGTGAGGGGGGAGTCTCACAGGGGGTAAACAAATCTGTAGCCGGGTATACCTATGATACGGTACAAAAAATGATTCGGGGGGATACTTCTAATTTTAGGGGATATTGATCAATCGGGGGAGTTGCTCTCCCAGTCCAAATCTCCGTTACACCAATGATACACAGCAATTTCCAATTAATAAAAACTAGCAGGATTCAATGCGTTCGGGGGGATACTTCTAATTTTAGGGGATATTGATCGATCGGGGGGAGTTGCTCTCCCAGTCCAAATCTCCGTTACACCAATGATACACAGCAATTTCCAATTAATAAAAACTAGCAGGATTCAATGCGTTGTTGCTAAGATGCCATATATACCATTGCTAATTCCCTTTCGGTCCATCACTTATTAGTTAACATTTGAATTAACAGTTAGTAGGCCTGGAGTTAGCTAGCTTTACATTGCATTGACCGGTAATCAACAAACTATAATTTTGACGTGTCTGAGTTAAATTACTTGTGTACGGAAATAAATAGCGCCAAATAAATTAGTGGCTTATGTAGCCTCCTACAATTTCCTCAGACATGTTTGAGGCATGGATCAATCATGGGAGTAATAGGTGACATTTAGCACTCCCATAATAAAATGTGTTTTACTAATGAATAAATGTGTTTTACTAATGAATTTACTAAAAATAAAATAAAATGAAAATACTATTGACAGAAGCTTTTGAGTACGTTTAGTAGTAAGTTTCGACAAATATTACACTAGTAGCAAGTAATCTAACAATCATCGTTTATTCAATATTAAACCAGAGAGATTGCAATTCGAAAAATTAAGAAATCTTGAATATTCTGTCTTATTTTATCATTAGAGTTGAACATGGGGCTGTCTAGAAGTATCTAATCGCCACTCCATCCACGACTACGTACACAAAAAATAAACTAAAATAAATTTGCTTGGCTTAATCACAGTACAGCATAACAAGTTTGGCTCAATCGATTTTGGGGTTGGCTCATTCAATGGGAGCGCCCTCAGGTGTACACTCGTCTTATTGACTGCCATATATACTCATACGTGTTGCATTTTCATACTGTGACATAATACGAAGAATATACGTGTAAATCCATATATTTTGTGTGGTGGAGGGTCGTTTTAGACTTCAGTAAGATTGTGACTATCGCGACGAAACATTTTAGGCGTAGTTAGTAACGTGGACTTCTGCCAGAAAACATTTAATCCCTAGTTCTGTCATTTCAAGGCGAAAGAATAAACGTTTGGTGTAAGTAAGATAGGGGTAAGTTTGCATGCACGATCTATCCTATCTGACCACAATGCTGCAAATAGAATCGATTGATGGGTAACCTCTCCAAACTTGCTTCATATCTAATTAAGACAATTGTTGTTGTTGTTTGCTGCATTAGACATCACAATGTGATGATCAACACCCGAAGGTGCAAAGTGTTAGCCAGGAAGCTTGGTACTGCAGGATGAGTTGCATTGGCAACAGTTACACAGTTTAACCCAAAACATTGGAACATAATTTTTATCTCTAATCATATTTGCCTTTAGTGAACTGCCAGAAGAGCATAGGATACTACACAGAAAATGTCGGCAACTGGACAAAGCGGTGCAAATGCCCTGCACCCTGCAGGTAAATTTCGTTCTTTATGATTTTGTAGAATACATTATGATCCTACTCTTTCAGAAAGATCTAAGTCTACTATGACAGTTACTTAGTTTAGTCAGCAATTTACAATTTTAAGAATAGTGAAAAGAGAACTTTCCTGTATTGGCTATAGCAAGAGTACATAATAGATATCAGTAAGAAACTCTTGCGCTAGCATGTACAAATCATGTAAGGTATGTTATGCTCGGTTCATTAACTCGGGAACCTCCCCCCCGTAACTTCCGGGGGGGGTCCCACTTTGCACTAATTAAACGCTTTCATATAAGCGTGTGTCTACTCGCTGATTGGCCCGTTAGCCTGGTTTATTCCACTTATGCCTAGTGGAATTCTGCCTACTCATCGTCAAAATTCAAAAGCGGAAATATGCCTACTCGCATTTAGCAAAACTAAGAAGTGGAATTGTGCCTACTACAAATCTCAAAAGTGGAATTATGCCTACTATTTCGTCTTAGCTTTACTGAAATGTTCTTTCATGTTTGATTTTATCTTTTATGTTTATGCACTTGTATCGTCCGATTATTAAAAATACAACAACAATAACAACAACAAATAACAACGTACTCCACCAGCTAGAATTAACATCGTTGTTATTAAAAGTTACTAGTTCTTGCATTGAAATTAAAATTTTTTCATTGTTGTAATTTTTGAAATCGAAAACGCAATTATGAATTTTAATTCAAACTGCAGTTTCTATCTTTTTTGCAAGTAGTGTAGAATGATTTGAACTTTGAAACTTAAATACAAATTAATGTCTTCATGCTAGATTACTTTATTTCACAATATTCAGTAAGCTCAAACAGCATGGTAGTTTTGAAAAACTGATAATCTAGTTCTTTGTCATTTGTGAAATAAGATTTGAACTTCTTTGAAGTGTGACTGCGTAATCGGAGACTTATCTAAACCTTGTAGACAAAGAGGCATAAAAGTAGTAGGCACAATTCCACTTTTAAGATTTTCTGAGTAGGCACAATTCCACTTTTGAGTTTTGAAACTGCTCAGCGGCTACATCAAAAGAGTAGGCACAATTCAGTAGGCACAGTAGGCATAAGTAGAATACACGGTTAGCCTAAGGCTTATGGTAGGCAATTTATTAGTTATTTTAATTAATTAATTATAACATTAATTAAGTTAGTGCAATTAAAAAACTAATTCGACAACTTTGTAGCATTTTTTCTGCTCTTTCCAATGGTATAAAAATTGTTGCATAGTACAATAATACAAAAATTCGAAGGAATGTAATTGCAACAATTTTTATATCATTGGAAAGAGCAGAAAAAATGCTAAAAAATATCTTAGTTTTTTAATTGCATTAACCTAATTAAAGTTATAATTAATTAATTAAAATAACGAATAAATTACCTACCATAAGCCTTAGGCTAACGGGCCAATCAGCGAGCAGACACACGCCTATATGAAAGCGTGTATTTAGTGAAAAGTGGGACCCCCCCGGAAGTTACCGGGGGGGATCCCGAGTTAATGAACCCAGCATACCTTACATGATTTGTACATGCTAGCGTAAGAGTTTCTTACTCTTATCTATTATGTACTCTTGGCTATAGATATCGAAAAATAAAAAGTATGTAATATGCATAAACTCAGAGCTTTCATAAATTCATCTCATAAATTTCATAAGTTTAGCTACTGTTTCGGTATGTTTGCAGCTCGTCCATCT
>JASAND010031117.1:0-18669 GCA_030248195.1 Trissonchulus latispiculum
ATGGCGTGGTCTGATGTTAGCGAAAACACATCGTTTATGCATACATAATACACATACGTATATATATATTGTATATACTATGCGTATTCTGGCATATAAGCCAGCTGGCGTGAAAGGACCGACAGGCTCGGGCCGGGCCTCCAGAACTTTTCGGGGCCCGGGCCGAGCCTTGTCCTAGAAAACCTGGCCGGGGCCGAGTCAGGCCCGGCCCGAGGCCCGACTCAAGGCCCGAGCACAACTCTACCTAGGTGCAATAAGCTTAAGTTTGAATTGCTTCCGAAGTACTTGCATCTGTCGCCACATTTGATTACCTTAAACTTTGAACCTTTGGATGCAGCATGCAAGAGTCAATTTTAGGTTTGGACAACCTAACCAATGTTCGTCGCGGTGATTTCTATGGTCTGCCCAGCACTTGGACTGTGTCTCGTCGAAGAAAGCTTGGATCTTATTTATTGTATCAGGCTTGGAAAAGTGCTCAGATTCAGCCGTTAAGAACTCTTCTTCCTGAGAATATCAGAAGAATGAATTGACTTTTGACCTTGTGACAGCTGATAGCTACCACTGTTTTATTGATTTTATTTTTCTTTATATTTGTATTGTACAGTTGGTAGTCTCCCTTTTCTTAGTTTGTTTAGATTGTTTTTATATTACACACAATATTTAATGTTTCACGTCTTGCCTATTTTTTGTTAGCTTGCACTAAGCCTGACAATCTTCCCCTTGCCTTTTATGATTGAACTTTCTGAATTGGCAAAAATTGAAAAGCCTTTGCGACGTTCCTTTTGGGAATACGTTTGCATACCTAACCTGCCGTAATTCTGGCTTATTTTTACTGGGGGGAGGGGGGGGGTGGGGCTCCCCACTCGGCAACCTCCCCCCCCCCATAGATTTTGACCTCCCCCCATAACCCAAAAAATTGCCAGATTTCACCACTTTTACCCTAAATTTTCAAAAAATTTTTTAGCGTAAAAACACCTAAAATTAGTCATTGTTAGCGATTTTTGCAATTTTTACACAAAAAAACGTAAAAATTTGAATTTGCAAATTTTTTTAAAATATGCTCCCCCACTTTTGGTGAGCCCCCCCATCGATGGGGGGAACTTTGAGCCTCCCTCCATAAATTTTGGCCTAAAAATGAGCCAGGTAATTAATAGTATTTTGGAGGATATTTTGTTTCATTGCTACTAGTGCTTTTAGTTGTGGTTGTGAATGAATTTTTGTTTAATAATATAAATTTTTGCTTGCTTTACTGTTGTTGCCTTTCTTTAATATAATGGCCTTTTATAATGTTGATAACTTTGTTTTATCTTTCCTTGTTGTTTGACTGATCTCATTCGTAATGACTCTTTGTGCAAAAAATTGTTTGTTTTTCTGTTGGTTGTATATATTTTGGTTATTTTTGTAAATAAAGGTTGGTTTTGACTGCCCGTTTAATAAAGAGAGCAGGAGCTGACTCGACTGCTAAATCCGGTTCAGATTCAGACAACATTAACTTAGGGCCTCTTCAAACAAGGGTAGTCTAAAGTTAAAATTAACTCGATCTTTTTCACGAAAGAGTTAAAAGAGGAAACCCAAGCTTTAGTGGAGTTAAACAGTTAATTTTTTTCTCTTCCTTTTCTTGAAAAGGCTCTTATTTTCGGTCCTAATGGGAGCATTATTTCATTTGTGCACGAAAATTTCCTTAAGAGAGAGGGTGTGTTACATTGAGCGGATTGCGGTAATGGACGTGTGCACAGAACAGTTTTTTCGGATTATCTTGTCGGATGATTCATTATTATTGTGGGGCGAAAATTCTAATTTTTCTAAAAATTAATTCTAAACACTGCTTACTCCCCAAACATTGGATGTGGATCGGACGGATTCTATACCCCCTCTGCAATGGCCCGTGGTTTCGTAAACGGGGTCGGTCGCTGGGACCGGTTCCAAAAGAACCGGTAGAACCGGAACCGGTAGGACTTTTAGAACCGGACCGGTCCTAATGTAAATTTTGGCTGTTTGAAACTAATATCACGCTTTATTTTCTAAAAATTTATTATAATCTTATTAGGAATTTGAATTTAGCATTTGGAATTTAAACTTCATTTTGGAAATTCTATTTAGATTGAAATTTTGAGGACGACTAGGTTTTTGTGTAAATGGTAGAGGATTTGATATCTATTTTATGGTATATTTTTAACAGCAGTTTTAAGTCAATATTTTAAGTTTTCTGGAAAGATTACAACAAACGATGTTAGCTCTTCCTCAAGGTTGACAAAGGTTAAGCATTAAGGATTTGATAATTTACGGCAACTCTTCGAGCTTCAGCTATTGCCTCTGCGTTTTTGTGTGCAAAACTTAAACTGAAGTATACCAGCAAACTGTAAATACCAGTTAGTAACTCCAGATTACGGGTTAAGGTGAGCAATAGTATCCCTGTACCCTGAGACACAATTCTTCTTTAATATTAATTGGCTAGCACTACCTAAAAAATTATTTTGGCGGCTTACTAAAAAGTTTTCACATTTCATAGCCATAATTTAGTATTTTAATGTCTATTGCTATAGGATTACGCTTTGATAGAAAATAACGCTTTTGCTACAGTTATGCTTATGTCTGCTAATAACATTAAAACAAAATTTGTGTAAAATAAAACTTAACTGACTGATTTCATTTATTGCATATACAATTTTTTGGTTTCGAATGTATGAAGTTAGTTGTATCTGTGTTCTGCAGAAGTGCTCGAAAAGTATAATTCTCGTTCAACGATTTGCTCCAATTTTCTTCTGCTGTATTTTTGATCTCAGGAAAACCATCGGCCCCCAGATAGCTGCATTTCAATGATTAAGCTTTCTAATAGTTGACCCTATACTGTTGAATCGATGATCAAATTTTATTGGACGGTTTGAAATTGATCGACGAAAGTTTTGTATACTTTGACTGACAGTAAGGTATGTATGTTTTCTAAAGTTGCGACGTTCGCTTTGTGAAAGGCAATAGCAAAATTTTTGTCTATATTGAGAATTACTTAGTATATTGGTAAGCTCTGTTACCTTATATACCCAACATTTTGCTAAAATGTGTTGACAGATATCATCTTTTTAACAGAAAATATTTGTAAATAGTAAGAAGTAGTTAAAAATGGTTTTAAAATACCTTTATGGTGTTGTGCAGTCAATTATATGTCATGTTTCTATAGCTATTTTCAAAAAATATAAAAAATTGAGTGATTTTAGCGTTTTTAGAAAAACTACCAATTGGAACCGGAACCGGTAGCTAGATCCGGAACCGGAACCGGTAGCTAGAACCGGAACCGGTTTCAAAAATCGGAACCGGTCCCAGCACTAGTCGGTCCGGCCCAAGGCTCGAAGTACACTGCCCGGGCGACCCGGTAGTAAGCGTTAGCTGAATAGCTTACATTTAGGCAACTTGTTTGCAGAATCTTTGTTAAAATGGATTTAGTAGAAGATTTAGTATCAGTGAAGGTTCACTCATCCTTTATGCCAGAAACATAATAAACTAAAACCTCGTGATTTGTTTCGAGCCAAGATTTTTTTGAAATTTTTGCAATTGCTAACATGTTTTGGATAACTCTTGCCTGTGCCTGACCTTTCTGGCATTTGTGATTGCGTCAGTCATAACTTGAAGCTTCCGAATCCACCCTTTTTTAGGTGCTGGAAGAATGCTTTAAATTTTTGTTTTGCACTTCATCTGTGTGGAGATTAATTCAAACATGACACAAACGGAAAGAATTTGATGCTATTATAATGCAAACAAGATTTAAAAGTAAATTTATGCCATTCAGGTTCTGTTTTGTCTGCTGCTGAATTTATCAGATATTTTTTCTAATTCGCAGTCAGAATAAACATCCTACATTATGTGCAAAATCGCTTGCACTTTGATACTATTTAGACGTCAGACAAAGTAAATTCAATATAGTTTTGTGAAACTTTCTTGCCGAATCAGTTCTTCATTCTCTGTGTAATATCTGATTTCTGTTGACGAAAGTCTTCATTTCTCGCTTAATTTAAAGCAAACGTTAACTGAATTGTACTTCTAAGCGTGCCAAGTCAAGTGTAGGTTTCTGCTGATTATATTTCTATAGGGCGACTTTCATTGTTTCTAACTACACGCAGATTTTCCAAATTTCAACAAAAGGCAACGCTGTCTAGAATGACGCATTTCGGTTTCTTATATCTTCCTTCTATACCTAATCGGGTGGTATGGAGTAGTGTTGTTCATCGGCCAATGCTTTCGTCGGTCAGCCGTTTCCGCCTTTTCCAACTTTGTGAAACAGGCCAGTCGGCCAACGGTCACTCTCGCTGGAACTGCCCGGCCAGCCCAACCGAGCGGAAGCGGCCGAATGACAGTAGGATGGCAGCAAACGGCTGACTGCCCCGTGGGCACCAAAACAATTATATATTTAATATATAGATGAAAAGGTGAAAGGTGAATTTACAGATACGGGTCTTAGTTCTAGCAAAAACTGTTTAAAGCCCAGTCGGCCTGTCTATGCTCCTGTGGGCAGGCCGGTGAGCTGTCTCCAGGTTGGCTGTTGTCCGCTTGGCCGATCAACAACACTTTAACGGAAACGGGTATTACGATATTATAATCATATTATGTTAATTATGATTATAATTATCTATTTATCAAAACAATTTTGTTTCCTTGGAAGTTACTGGACGTGGTTTGATAATTTTCCGTCATTTTTGGTTGAGTTAGGAGGCTTTGCTTAGATTTTTTCATTTCCTAGCTTTAGCTTTCGATCAAGCACTATTTGTGGGGACCTTAAGTAAACATTTTAAATGTTGGAAATGTGTGCAGAGTAGACATCTATTCCCATTTTATTATTTAACCATCCCTGTTTTTCTGTCTATAGGGTTTCATTGTAGTGCTTTGTAAGCTCTCCTGAGCTATAATGAGTCAAGCTTAGGTTACTCTAATCATCTCAGGCTTTGTTAGTATAAGCAGCATTTTATTGTTACAGGTAATGATGATTTAACCATCCGAAATGGATTATGTTTTGCTGATTTCCAATCTTTTGATTTTCTGCTCAGTGCTGATTCATCAGGCCAGTGCTCGTGATCGCTGCGTGTGGGCTCGAGGTCGCCTAGTCTGCCATAAGGACCCCGTGAAAGCGGGTCGAGTGGAGATAAAGTTAGTTCAGCGGGGTTGGCAGCGAATTGGCTAATTTTCGATGTAGGGTTTTCCTTTTTTCTGAAATGTATTGTGGAACAGTATGTATTGTCAGAATTACGTATTGGTTATTAACCAAGTCGAAATAGTATTGATCATCGTATTGCAATTGTATGACAGTATACTTTTTCGGAAGCACTACTGAGATTTTCTGCCTTTGTTACATTTGACACTTCAGATTCTTCTAACTTCTTAAAGGTGTGCGCTTTGATCGGGGCTGTGAAGTGGGTGGAATAGGAAAGCAAAGGAATGAGCTCATGCTGCATATTGCTTTGGCGTAGGCTGTCGTAGAATATAGTATTCCATGAATGTGGCCTTGGCAAAGGGGGGCACTCTTTTCTCTCTAGCCGCAAATTCGGGGTTAGACGTCGGCAGGCTCAGGAAGGGAAAAGGGACGGTGGAATGCCCCCCCCCAAAATTGTGGACACCACCCTAACGAATTTTCCTCCAGCCAGTTTTTCTCAAAACTGTCGCGCCAATTAACGCACAGTACGTCCAAATTCGTAACAAATATATACATTAATTGGTGTGGTTATGGTTTGACTAGTTTGCGCATCGGTTGCCTGCACGAAAACTTGCCCAATCTTAGTGGTTTTTATATTTTTATGAGTGCTGTTGAAAATCCCCCAGACATCACAAATTAAGAAATTATATGCTTAGCTTCTCCCAAATTGCCAGTTTTCTTTCAGTTCCCTCGATTTTTATGCTGGCTACTTTAGTAAACGCCCTAAGCCCCCAAAACTCAGATATACGGCTGAACAGAAACGTTTCTCGGGACAACTGACTTACCCTTGATTGCACCAAATAAGATTAGGTCTAACTGAGGACAGGAGTGAGGATTAGCTGAGGACTAAGTCCAAGTTTTGATGGGAAAACCAGCACTTAGCCCTCAGCTAATCCGCAGTTGGTCCTAATCTTATTTGGTGCAATTCGTGTTTAGTATACTCCATCTAATTTTATCTCCTTCAGGATCTGGGATTGGGACGGTCCGTCCTGGACTTTCTGGGATTCCGATGATCAGATGGGATATGATATCTCGGAAGACGACGGATCCTTTGCGTAAGCTGCTGTCATTCAGATGAGTGTCCAAAATAATATCAAACTCTGAATCTCCTATACGTCTGATCTAACTGGACCAGTTTAGTGTTTTGCAACGGCCGAGATGAACCGGCCAGCGGCCGGACACCAAAAAATGTCATCGGCCGGCCGGCCGGTGGCTAGCCAGTCATGTTTTCCAATGTCTAAAGAGGGCAATCTGAGTTAGAAAATTCCAAATTATTATATTTTGCATTGCAAAGACAAGGGAAACTGTTTTGCAATTTATATTTTGATACTTTACATCCAGTCTTTGATTTGTTTTGTAAACATTTGCTGCTGTGATCAAATTGCAGTGTCGACTAGAAACACGTAGTTGTGTTAGGCTGCAGGCCATCCGCCAGTCGGCGACTGAACGCCCAGACACTAAGCTGGGCCCCGCTGGCTTTCTTCTTCTTTCTCATTTATTTTTACTGCATGTGGGGCACGGGGGCCCCCGTTACTGACATTCTTAGGGTTTTTAGAGTTGGGAGAAGTGGGGGGCAAGCCCAAAGCATAAATATACCTCAATTATTAGCGAAACATTTGCAGCTTTATGTTAAAAACGCTAAACAGATCGCTGTTTGAAGCTTAAAATGAGGTTATAAGTCCATAAATTAGTTAAACATTCAGAAAGTTTCTGATAACTTGACCTCGAAAACTTAAGTTTCGACGCTTTTGGGCGAACGCAAAAAGTGGTTGGTTGCATGCGGAAAAGTGTGGGGGGCAAAAGTTGGAGGTATCGAAAAGTGGGAGCTTCCGAAAAGTGGGGGGCCCACCTTCATTAAAAAATGCCAGCATTTGGCGACCTTCCCTTATCCCAAAAATTGCCAGATTTTACCATTATAGCCGTAAATTTTCAAACCTTTTTGAGTTCGTCGGATTTTCAACCACCGTTTTGCAATTTTAGCTTAAAATACCAAATATTAGTCATTTTTAGTGATTTCTAGCAGTTTTTTTACACAGAAAACGTAAAAATTCGAAAAACATTTTAAAAATACTCCCCCGTTTTGCGTGAGCCCCCCTCCCTCGTTGTAGGGGGGGGGCGTATGAAGCCCCCATATATTTTTTCCTAAAATAAGACAAAGCCACTGGCTCAAAGGCCCCGACTGCCCGGTAGTTCTCAAATATTATATCAGATGATTCTAGAAGTTTATATCTGCTTGAGCGTGGATGCCTTGCAATATGACTCGAGGGTTTTGAAAACACTTAAAAACATTAGGCGTAGTTTAGCTATTAGACATTAGAATGCGTAAACAGTCTTACATATGAATTTGGGCCCAAGCCCAGGGAGCAGAAGGCTGATGTCTAATGTGGTGTGGCCAATGTCTATTTTTAATCTTTATATATTTCAGAGTAGAAGGCTGCGGTGACGATGCCTTTCCTTGGAATGATCCAGATCCCTATCTGGAAATATTTCACTACTGCAACGGTCCTGAAGGAGAATCACTGGTGACGGAACGATTTGACACATTTTTGCCCGATCTGGCCAATTTCGGAATGATTGATCTTGACGACCCGATTGAACTGAACGTGACAATAACGAAAAAATAATCAACTGTTTAAATTGTTATGAATTATTCATCTGTAACGCTATCATTGTCTTCCATTTGTAATCCGACATTCTCGTGTGCTTTAACTGTTCTTGTATTCCAATTTTTGCTTGTTTCTTTTGTATATATCTTGTAAATAAATAGCCATGTAGGGATGTTAGAACGAAAGATATAGCTGTCATATTGAGTGAAGAAAACAGAAAGAAATAAGGAAAGACTTCTGCTCTAGTTATAAATAAACTTATAAGGATAAAAAGTTATAAATAAAATAGAAGCCTCTGATCTTATCTAGGTCTATCTTCAGGACTATGGGTGCCGAAGCCGAAGCTCTCCTGACTGTGTGCCACCTCTAAAAGACTACATTCCTGGAGGACACTTTTACTTGCCCATTTATACCAATCGAAGATAGCTAGCTTGTTTACGACTTAGAAACGTTTGACGTCCAGTTCAATTGCAACTTTTAGATCCCAGTCTTAAAGGGTAGATGAGTGTCAGTGTAGTAAAGTGTCCTAAGAACACTTGAGTTTTTAAATACACTGGCAAGTGAAGTTCGCTTTCAGAGTTCCAATCCAAACTCCTCCTGTTATTAGCACACTGCTCTTATTAGGGCACTTGACTATATTAAAGGATCTTTTCCACAATATCCCCCCAGCCTGAAAAAAGTGAACGGGTCAACCAATTTGATTGAAATTTTAAAGGTAGAGTTCTGGATGCCTCCTGATTACAAAAATTTAAAATTTTAACAATTTAAAATTTCAGAATTTTTTAATTTTTTCACTTTTACCAGGTAGCATCGAACATGCTGATCATTTTTCATCATTGCAGCAACTTCTGAAAATGTATCCTTCGTTCGCTATAACTGTTTAAAGTATATAGATCAAAGGAAAATGCCGCCTTTAACCTCTAACCTGCAATTTAACTCAAAAGGCGGCATTTTCTTTTGATCTCCAGTTGTGGTTGTGCTGTCTGCTTCCTTTGACCTTTAAATGTAAACAGATTTTAGAAAGCTTTTGGATTTGTAAGAGCAAATCCCGTAACAAAATTTGTCTTACTTCAACTGCTTATCTCTGGAAATTGGAACAGCACAAAAGACAGCAAATAAACAGTAGTTGCACTAAAGTACTACCAAGAGTACATATATTATGTAGTCTTGGTACTACGTTTTCCATAGTATAAATTTACTGGAGCATAAATTTATTTTATTAGTGAAACCACATGAAAATTATCTTTGGATTAAAAACAAAATTTTTGTAATCTGGCACTAAATTTTACTTACAGGAAAGGTAAAATTTTAGACTCACTCAAGTGCCAGGCAAATACACTCTTAAAAAGACTCCTGAATCACAGGAGTTCTTGTAGTTTTCTGCAAAAGTGCTCCTGTGCAGTCAGTCAGTAGCGGAGCTTCCTGCATTTTCCACAAAAGTAACTTGTATCTTTTACCGGACTCTCAAACTGTAAAAATTACAGGAGTTTCCTGTACAAAATACCAAGGAAACCTGTAATTTTTATTAGAGGAGTTTCCTGTAGAAAATACTAAAGAAACCTGTAGTTTTGTTCGACTGTTTTGACAATCCTAAATCAGATACCAAACCTGTAGTGTTTACAAGACAAAACCTGTAAATTTTGCAAGAAACACTACCAACGATGTCCTGTTGATTACAAGACCTAACCTGTATTTTCTACAAAAGCTTTTGTATTTATCATCAACAAAAGTGATTCCTGTAGTTTCTACTGGAACATTTCTAAGAGGGTAGATTTGGATTTTGCTTTAAGAAATAAATTGACTTCTCTGTTAAAATTTATTACATTTTCAATTTAGATTAATTTTCTAATTTAATTTAACCTGAAAACAATATGTACTTCCAATTTTACTTTTGGAGTAACTTTTCTAAACGTAAAACTGATGACAAGAGCAAGTCTGTTAGAATTGTGATTAAGCCTATACTAGACATTTCTCAAATATGCGCATACTTGAACTGTTGTTTACGATCCCCTGTATCCGAAGAAAGTCTTTAAGAGACTACTGTCTGTCAGGGTTTATGCCCACCGTATATACGTACGCTATGAATCTTCTATCTTAAGGTCTTGTTATTGGCAGGTTTGGTTAGTTTCTTAGACTAATTAGGTAGTGTAAAGTTGGCAGTGTACTGACTGACCAAACTTTACGAGTGGGAAACTGCGCACAAGGAGAACGTCGAACCTGGAGGAGATGTAGTTACAGTCGACCTAACTAACCTCGCCAAAAATTTCCTAAGTGAATCCTACCAACAGAGATAAATCGCCGCTGAAGAGCAATGACTTAATTAAAGATGAAACTACCCCAATTTTGCTGAAAGGTACACACTTAAAATGACTACACACCTACCTAAATAAAACTCAGAAAAAACCTTACCTACCAAATACACAATCTAATGCAAAAACCTATCTAGAAAGACGCCCTAAAGGTCTAAAATAGACAACATTTACTGTAAAATAGTACGAGTTTGACAATGGGGGAGACCCCGAAAAGATGCGTACAGAAAAATAGAAAGTACGACCAAACTTTTCACAAAAATAAATTTCGGTATAATTAGAATATTCAAAGCAATAGACTTTTACAAGAACAGAAATAAGCAAACAAACAGCTAACAAATATTATTTCCTACCCACTCACCCACGAGAAATAAGTATAGATATAAAAAGTGCAGAAAACTCATATAAATTAGGGATGAACTCTTATCAGAACTTTAGGAATTGAGAAGAAATAATATTGAATGCAAAAGAAATGGGCTCAACAGGGTCACCCTGGAGCTTACGCTAAATTAAGTAAGGAAAGGATAGTCACTACCTTTACAGAAAATCAATGGAAATTGTACACGTAAGCGCCCAGCGAGAGAAAGTTAAAATCCGACCGCACAGCAGAAAAAACAAAACCCAGACGGGATCATAAGACGCATAGGCAGACCAAAACTAGTTCCGAAATGTGTTGGAAGAATCGGATTGGATAATTTTAAGACCCCTTTTGAGAGAGAGAAAAGTCGAAGGATTTCCAGCGAAAGTAGACATACATACAGCGCAACCTAGTGACTAGGCTGGCTGACAAATATACACATTATTTCAACGTAATAAAATTACCAATTTCAACTACAGTTTCAGAACAATTTCACTCAAAATTTCACACACTACAATTCACTTATAAAATAACATTTCTTAATTTCGACTCAACATAAATTCCCTTAACATAACTATCAACATTTGTCAACACAAATACACGGAATGCGTTCATTTGTTTTCCAGACTCATAAGGTAGAGATGAGCACGTACCAGATTTTTTCGGTCCCATGACAAAATGTTTCGGCCAGTCCGGCCTGCAAACTGATACAGTTCGGCCAGGAACGCCAAAAGTAAATTTCCAAAATTTTATTACAAATATAAAGCTTCAATTTCAAAGGATTCAATACAACATGGAAACGCTAAACAGGTAATGTTAAATTGTACTGTAAAATAACAAGAATAAGTAAATTTTTAGCTAACTTTAGCTCCGGCCCGCAGTTCAACTATTTCTCATGATTAAAAATTCTCTTCGCTAACCAATGGACATCACGCCGGAATGCTCGTCTCTATCATAGTGTACAAAATACGTAAAAGTGAACAAATAGGATGTAGTCGACACACCGGTCCAAAAGCTGCCCCCTTGCTTGGTTTACAGGGTTATAAGCCCTATTCTACGTCCATAAACATCCTGTTTACGCATTAAAAGTGTTTTAATAGCTGCTATTAGGACAGCTTGGTTTCCGGGGCCTGAGTGGAATATCAGTCAGAATTAGACGACCATAGTCTAAGCCTAAATGGAAATGGACTACAGTCTACTTTAGTGCGAATAGTTTTTAACGAGGTTTATATATGTTAAATACAAATAACCTAGTCAAACACGGTATGACTACACTCTCGTACTGCTCTTTTCTTTGTGATTTTTCTGTAACGTGAACGCAGAAACAAGTTGTACTTTCGTTTTCTTTGGAAAAAGATGTTGTCGAAACACTGACGAAAATGCTAAATAACAAAACGGAGTTGAAGCATAATTAAAATTTTCAACAAAATGAGAAATAATTCCAGCCACAAATTTATTCTCGATTCCTTGCACAACTACAAACAAGACACTGCGAGAAACGAAACAAAAGGCAATAAGTGCAAACTGCTTCATGAGCGCTGCTTCCCTATTAGCTGCGATCACTTGTTGCTTACCAGCTTCACTGTTTGGATGTTCCCACATATTCTTCTGCACAGTTTTGAACTTCACATATATTGCTCCGTATACCAGGACAACCAATATACTACAACCAATGCTTATTATGGCTGTTGCCATTAAGAAGGGAAACACGCATGGATTGCCACAGGGAAAGGTCCACGCATATCCAACATACACGGGATGACACCTGCAGGATACTGGCCGGCTACTGAAGACTGCACTATATATGCATGAAGCTGCGATTATTAGGCAGGTGTTTTTATAGGAAAATACTGTTTTGTTAAGACTAGGATGAAACAATGCGACATACCGATTGAATGAAACTACCACTATTGTTTGAATTTCGGTCCAAATTGTCCACAGTTTTACCAATCCGAACACAATGTGATACCAGTAGGGTAGATTGTGGGGGCCTACTATGGAGCAAGGTAAAGCATAAACAAGTTCAATTGACATCATTATCAAATCAGTCGCGCCAAGGAGGCGAGCAAACACGAAAAACGACCCGGAAAACTCTGTCTTATGCCCGAGCATCACTCTAATGATCACAGCGTAACCAGAAATGCCACACAAGCATAAAATCCCAATACTTAATAGACATGATGCAAGAACTCGGATGACCAAGGGAGGCAGTTCCCAATCCAGGGAAACGTCAAACCAGGTTTCACTTTTGCTACTGTAGTTATTAAAGCTCATCTTGGCGAATGTTTCTGCAATAAATATTTTAGAAATTATTTTTAAAAGAATGTAATTTAATGGATATTTTAGTGGGGAAAGCACCACCCATAGCTTATTAAAAGCTGGCAGGCTTCTTAAGGGGGGGTCCACCATGAAAAACTTTTAAGTGACGGATCTTACTAATTTTCACGAATAGTGAAACAAAAATCACCACTTTTCCGTTTCCTATGTTTAACAACACATGCAGACCCCAACTTTGAGGTCAAATTACTCCACAACCATAAGAGATCCTACTTTAATTTCAAAAACTCGTTAAAATATCCCACTCAGACAACAAAATATGTGAAAATGAGCGAAATCGGAGATGGTCGAAAAATTGGCCAAAAATGGACCACCCCTTAACTATAGTTATGCAGAGTACACAATAAGTAGATCAGCCACCGTGTAATGATGAAACAAATTTTTCATTATAATAAAACGATAATCACAACGTAGACACCCAGAGTCACCTTTATCCACTTACGGTTACAAGGCTCCACAGTGGGCCTCTTCTTCAGGCGATCCTTCACACGCCGCAAACGTTCCTAGGGGGTCAAATTCCGGGGATCCAAGTCCGCGAGAATAACCAAATTGGAAAATAGGGGTCTTGGAGAGGGTAGGAATCTGGGGCGCTGTGGGTTGGGAGGGCTTGGGCTGGGAGGCTCAAAATTGCGGTTGCTTAATGCTAGAGAAAAGGCTACTGGCCAGATTCAAGAACTCTTCTAGTCCATTTCTGGGGGCGTCCCAGCGTCCCAACAGTAAATAAACAGTCCTGCTGAGCATAAAAAGTTTAGTGTGGTGGCGGTATATTGACGACTTTTTTGTTTGGAACCGTCCCGGAAATGGTCTGGAAGAGTTATTGAATCTAGCCAATATCCTTTTCCCCAGCACTGAGCTGGAGGTAGATATTGGCGAGACCTCCTGGGACATTTACTACTAGGTAACATCCATTCGGCAAGGGTCGATGACAACAACAGTAGCAACCCAAATTTGGGGCCCTCCCGGCCCCAGCCCTCCCAGCTCCCCTGCTTCCCGGATTCCTACCCTCCCCAAGACTACAATTTCCAATTTGCGTATCCTCGCGGACTTAGATCCCCGAAATTTGACATCCCAGTAACGATTGCAGCGCGTGAAGGATCGCCTATAGAAATGGCCCACCGTGGAGCCTCGAAACGGGTAGTGTATTAAGGTTGGTTTGACTCTGAGTGTCTGCGTTTTTATTATTTCATTGTATCCTCTGGGATCCGTGGACTGATAGATTCAGTTGCAATATAAAGCATTTTTCTAAGCATTCTACGCTTCTTTGCTGACAGTTAAACATTGGTTAACCATTGACGGGAGACAAAGTGAATTTTCCTGAATGAATGAATTAATTTAATCTTTAATTAAAATAACTATCAAGATCAGTGTTTAACACTTTAGATACTTTAAACACTTTAATTCCGATACAACATTCTACCATGACCATACAAGTCCTGTTAAATTACCGGACTAGAAGTATAAGTGGGATTCGAAAATAAAAAATTAAAAAGTCCAGACCCACAGAGTCCAGAACCACTATTCCCAACAAACGAAAAATTTAGATATTTGCGAATCAAATCTCTTAAAATTAAGAACCCCATCAAAGAGTGAAGCTAATACATAGTATAGACTAAATTTACAGAAACAAAAGAACCCCCAGAACCTCCATGAAAATAAAAGAACCAAGTAAATTAATTTGTACATACATCAGATAATGCAGCCAAAGTGACTTTTATCTCGACCTGAGCCAAATTGTCGACGTCTCTGCGGTAATCTCGATAATAAAGTAGTTAGTCATAGGACAGGAGCTTGTTGTCGACAAACGTGATAAGTAAACTTAAAAGGAACGTACATATCTGTCAAGTTGATTATCTACATACTTAGTCTAAAACCGACACCTTCCGAAATTTTGAAGCAGATAGGCAGGTATTTGACACGGTTTATTCCACTAGTGGAGTTTTGCCTAGTACTCACCGTCAAAACTCAAAACTGGGAACATGTCTACTCGCGTTTAGCAAAACTGAGAAGGAAATTGTGCCTTACTACAAATCCCAAAAGTGGAATTGCGCCTACTATGAGTATAAATAAGCTTAGTCTTAATTTTACTCAAATGTGCTTTCTTGTTTAATTTTACCTTTTATATAAGTGCAGGGAGCGCCAGTTCATATGACCCATTGTTTGCTGTCTACTTGTACTGTGCAATTATTTCTTAGTTATTTATTAATTTTCTGAGAAATCCCGCCTAGAGATAGAATTAATGTGATACAACATACGCCCACACACCTTTGTCTGCTGAAATCCTATTTCAACAATTTTCTGTTCGTAAATAGGAATTTTTAAGTAATTCCAGAATTTTCACATGAAAGCCATTCTGTAGGTGTGTAAAAAATAGTGGGAATGTGCAGATTAGAACTGGGCGTTGAACGTTGGAACGAACATTAGCCTAGGCTATAATAATACCAAGAGTCCATAATAATTTCCCTTATATCATAGAGGAATTATCTTCTATAATACAAGGGAATTATGGACTCTTGATAGTACAGATTCGTTATCTCATGAGCTAGAAGTAGGAGTGTCTCAGGTGGGCTTTTCAAAAATTTCAGTCCTGAAAAATTTGCAAGGAAGCAAAGATGATACACATTCTAGTTAAGTTTTGGACGACATTCACAAGAAGAAGACCATTAAAATCATGTATCACTCCTTAATTAAATTACGACCGCATATTGAAACAAATGCCTTTTAAAAGTCTTACCGCCCGTCTTGTAACCCTGGCGAGTATATATTCCATCACTTTTTTGTCGTTCTTGTTGTTGTTGCGAGAAGGAGCTTGAAGGGAATGACTGCAAAGATATTTCGAAAAGGTTCGAAATTTTTGAGGTACATGCAAACACTTTGCAGCCATCCCTTCCCCATCATTTAATTTAATTTCCAAAATTACAATATATTCTATATATTAAAATTGAGTTGCTTTTCAATGTCATCAAGCTGCAGTCATGCTTAACTAACTGGTTTAAACACATAAAAACCTCATTATGTTATTCGTGACAAGGCTTTAGCCTGAGCGCATCATTAGTCAAAATGTGAGTAATGTGGGTCAAATAATTTCCGGGCATGGGCCAAGTGGGTATGGTCAAGGTTCCGCGGGTCGTAATTTTGGTTATAGCTTTATAGATAACAAGATTTTTGCTTCTATAAATCTTTGTCTTCGAGTGTTTACGTATTGACTGATGGACTGTAAGTTTTTTATACAGTGAGAGTTAGTAATCCATGACGACAGGCAGAATCTCGAAAGGAGTGTTTAGGATGAAGATCGACACACCGACGGTATTGCGTCATAGTGCGACGAAACGATTTTCGAGTAGTTATTCTAGACATGGAATTTCGCTGTATAAGGAAATGAAGTATAGTTTTCTTTCAACCTAAAGGCTGGTTCATGCCCCGACGGAGCAATGGAGAAACGGAGAACGGCCGAACCGAGAAACGGAACAACGGAGAAACAGTTCAAAAAGAAGAGCATCATCGGTTCATGCTGTAAGCTGAGAACAGAGCAACGGCAAACGGACAAACGGATCATTAAAAAACGGAAAAACGGAGAAAAATATCAAGTTAACTTTAGTTTAACGCAAAATTGTTGTGTGCTCAAATTTTTAAGGGTTTCTTTAGTTTTTCGTACACAAATTATTCAATAACAACTTCCTGGTTCTACTGTGAAAAATTTTGCAAGAATTTTTAGTTCTGGGAAAATAATCTATTTTTAAATAATTAATATTATTTTCGTTCGTTTCTCAGTTTATTTTTCCCTTTCTCCATCGTCTACCGTAGCCGTCAGCCAATGACAAGCGTAGATTATGCAAACAACAGAAAGTTGAATCTCCGTTCCTCCTTTGCTTGCTCTTTCGAGATTCTGCCTGTCGTCTGCCTTAAAGGCCGGTTCATGCTGGGAGTAACGGAGAAAAGGATGAACGGACGAACGGAGAAACGGACAATTTCTCCGTTTCCCTGATTCATGCTTGAACAAAGCAAAGGAGAAGCGAAGATTCAACATTCTGTCGTTTACATTGTCCACGCCACTGATTGGCTGAGGGCTACGATATACGACGGAAAAACGGAGATACGGTTAAAGCGAGAAGCGGAAAAACGGACAAACAGAGAAATGGAGAAAGAAACAGAGAAACAGACGAAAATAATGTTAATTACTAAAAATACTGGACAGTTTTTGCAATATTTTTTACAATAAAGTCAGGAGGAAGTCAGAAAAAAGACTGAGCAAAACCTAAAAAATGTATGCACAGAAGAATGTTGAGTTAACCAAAATTAAACTTGATAGTTTCTTGATATTATCTCCGTTATTACTGATACGTTTGTCAGTTTCTTCGTTGCTTTGTTCCCAACTTACCTAAGCATGCACCAGTGATACTGTTTTTTGAACTGTTTCTCCGTTCTCCGTTTCTCTGTTGCTCAGTTGAAGCGATGAAACTCCATGAACCGCGAACCTAAGGGCTTTTTCGCGAACGGGTAGAGTAGACTAGAGTTCAAAAGCCATTCGCGAAAACGCACTAAGCTTTAAAGCCTAAGCCAAGGTTTTGTTAATAACTGATTGGAAAATAAACAAGATTTATGGTGAAATATGTCAGCAAATTTCTACGCATTTGGAAGAAGATTGCATAAGGCTATCTATTCAACTATCCGATTATTCTTCATTTTCACCATAAAACCACAAAACCATCCTGTCGACGTTATATTCACCATACAGTAATCCATCCTAACACTATCAATCTAAACAGTATCTCACGTTTGCGCTTTAGTGTGTTTTTGTGCTTTTAAAAATTTTTTGTGCTTTAAAAAGTGAGCGGAAAACAATAAAAACACAAAAACTTTCATTAAAGTTCGATTTTCAATAAAACTTTATGAGAGATTTTTGCGAAGGTATTTTGCCAATTCTTCCCCTGCAATATTAAAAAAGCTTGTAATAAATTATACCATTGTAAATTGTAAAAGAAAGCATGTTTTTATGGTTCCTTTTACCAGCAAAAAACAAGTAATATAATGTATACACCAACGCATGCAGAGAGTATAATATTAAAGATATTTCAAAAGAAATAAAGTCAGTAGGCTCAAAAGTCAGATCAAATGATATAAGCACACTAAAACATAACAATATAAAACTAAAAATATCCAGCATAACAAAGATTAAATAAAAGTGAGGTTGAACTTTAATGCTTTTTATAAAAAACGGGTGACGAAAATTTTGTCCACATTTGTCCACGTTTGTCCACGTGGACAAGCCTTCCGTCCATGCCCACGTGGACATGCGAGTACCCGCGGGCGGTGCGGGTACCCGCGTCCACCTTCCAACTCTGTACTGCCATGATTTCTGTAAATAGTAGATACATAGCAAGAATATGGCTTGTTAATATGGCAAAAATATGTTAGAAGTTATGCAGGTATGCCATGTAAGAACCGTCCGCAAGGTTTTTCTTAAAGCACAGTAAATTTTTAGAGATCTACATTAGACAATTGCGACCGTCTGCTAATTCTATTCCAAAAAATTTTCGTAATTGTGCCTTTTTTGTTTTTCTTTCATTTCTTTTAATTTCCAAAATGATATAAAATTCTACTTATTCAATTTTGTTGATTTTCATTAAACTGCAGCCATGTTCAAATGGTTTAAACATATAAATATTTCTATTATTGCATTCCTGACCAATATTTAACCTTAGAGCACCATTAATCAAAAGTGGGTCATGCGGGTCATGTAATTCCCCGCGGGTCACGGGTATGAGTCAGGTGGGTAGGTAAAGCAAGACTAAAACACATATTCTGCTAAGGACTCAGTTTATAAGTTAAGGGTTTGGGGGAACGTTCCTAGAAACCTAGAAAGTTTTGTGACAGGGGCCCGTTGCA
>JASAND010031119.1:0-11388 GCA_030248195.1 Trissonchulus latispiculum
CCTATGATATACGTATATATACGTATAAAAATTTGGTGAAATGCTAGAAATGTACAAAAACAGTTTTATTCCAACCATTTTTTGGCTTTATCTTACCTATGTACTAATGTATATACAGATGTCGCCAGACTGAACAGAATTAAAATATGCAAATTAGGTAGGAAACGAACCCCAGCATCGCCGGCCAGACTCCACTTGTCAGCCTGGGCTCGAATCTGATCCAGAGACCAGGGCTGTTCCCATGACTTCCTGGGAGGAGCATTTTCGGAAGATTTGGACAAATCAGCCAGATCCGACGGATCAGTTCCGCCCACATCAGATCTCTTGCTGTGAGTGTCGGCCGCCTCTTTTGTCAACAAATATTCCATGAAACAGCTAGTTTATATATAAATAAAGATAATATTACGCAAACCTGAAATGCAACAAACAAACATAAGTAGCCAATAATCAAGTTAAGGGACGCCCCGCCAGACATTTCCCCCGGAAATCTGTAGAAAGGATACAGTCCACGTTTTAGTGGTTCGTTAGTGCCGTGACGGTCGAGTGGTAAGGCGTTCAGACTTTGGATCCGATAGTCCCAGGTTCGAATCCCCGTTGAAAACGGCTTTCACAAATCCTCTTGAGCAAGGGACTAAGCACATATCGGTTCGTCGTGGGCTCCAGCCAACCCAGCTGTCCATCCTTAATTGGTCGGTAAATGGGTACCACTGATGTGGGAAGGTAACATGAGACCGTGTAGGCAGTTCAGTCGTCATTTATGGTGACACTACTGGCTCTGCGACTGTGCATCCGGGAATGAGCACCGGCACCCTATACCCTGACAAGGGTAAGAGAATTCTCCGGGGGTTACCTTTACCTTTTTAGTGGTTAGTTATCGAAATGCTGATTATATATACACGTACAGGCCTAGTCGTAAGCTTTCTTGCGAGCTATAGAAAATATGGTTTTGAGGGTATTATATAAATTTTGAAACATTTTCCGGCTTCGTAGGATTTTTAGGCATTTTCAGCTACGTATTTTAAGCTAAAATTTAGGAGAAAAATACGTAGTTATTTTTTAGCTCAGCAGCAAACAATAGCTACGTGTTTTAAGCATTTTTCGAAAACGTTTTCTCCTCCCCCCTCCCCCGAAATTATTGCTTGGGGAAAAGCCAGAAACTGTGGTAAAAAAGCCATATATATGCGGGAAAACCCCATCCCAAAAATTTTTTGGTAAGTTGCCAGGAGCATTTCTAGTAGTTCCAAATGAAACTTGTATATATATACGTATATACTTGTTCACCATCATCTTCGCCACGAAGACATCGGTGGCCTCTGGTTAGCGTAAGAGGTTGAATGATAGAGCGGGTTGTGTTTAGTATAACTGTATTAATCCAAAGAAAATATATTAGTTTTTGTACAAAAATTTAGGTCGTATGGTCACTTGAAAAAGTTGTCAGTGTCTGACGTCGACAATCATAGCTACTGGTAGGCACACACTGGACCATAACCGATTAAAAGATTAAAAAAGATCGCCGAGATAACTCTTCAAATGTCAAAATTTTCGATTCAAAAAGGTTCTCCAAAAATATAGCATATATACGTATGCATTCAGACCTTGTATAACTAACGTTTTAAAACCGCAGCAAAGTTTAACTAACATATACAGTAAGACAAAATTGTCATAATTGCAAATTTCACATTCGTGCATTGCATTCGTGCGTTGTAAACATTTACCATGATTTTACAACAAATTTACCTTATGGTAAAATCGTTATAAAGACGTTGTATAGAAATTCGTTGTAAAATTTGTAAAAAACATTGTAAATTGATCCAATTGTATTTATTATATACAATGATTTTACAACATCTACACCCGCGGCTGGCGGCTCTCAGCTATCGGGCGCGATGGCTACAGCGATGCCATTGCTGCTTTTATGCAACAGGCTCAAAACAATTCTCTTCTTATAACGAAAACTTCAACCGTCAAAAGTTAACAAAAAGAAAAATGTTCATATGTTCACTATGCCGGCATAAAAGGGGCAGCGGGCACTGCCCGCCGTTGACAATTGAGCCTTCCCTCTCCAAAGGTAGTTTCACGCCCAGATAGGAAGACCCGACCGAACCCGTACAGTGGTCACCGATCAGCAGCCTTACTAAGTAAGAGGTCGCTAGACGGGAGCAGTAAACTGTCATCGCTGTGTATATAGTATAATAAAGACAAGGTATAAATCTTTTCATGGTTTGTAGTTGCGTTGCGGCCTTTTGCTTAGGGAGGATTTTAGGAAAGGTAAGACAAAGAGAAAGATAACGGAAGGAGTCATGGATTTTTCTCAAATCTGCGAACTGGATGCAATGGTGGAGCACGACTTAATACAGGTATACTATCCGCTATCTGGTGCCTGAGAGGATAGAAATGGACAGATGGGGGTCGACCATGACAGGTCAGCAGGCGCGTAGCCAGGGGGGGGGCGAGGGGGGCATGCCCCCCCGAAATCGGACACAAATGAAATTTTTTTAAGGAATAGCAGCAGCGCGAACAAATATTTCGAAAAATTTTCGCCTGCGGCGCTACTTTTCAATGAAGATATCTCAAAAAGCACCAGATTTTGCTTGAAAATTTCCACCATCTGCTTAGTTGCGGTGGAAATTTCAGAGGAATTTGGGCTTGCCCCCCTCCGAAATTATTTTCTGGCTACGCTAGTGCAGGTCAGTGCCGCCTCCAGTGGGGCTACCACACCGGTACGCTCTGCTGAGGTGTAAGTGTTTAGCTACCTGCGCTGATTTGAGTGGTTTGTCCAGCTTGCCGGCATATAAAGGTGCAGGGGGTGATTCTCCGAATAAACTTCCTACATCTAAAGTGGATAACCTTAACACAGTTACAGTTATCTGCATTGGGTGTCTCCGCGGAGAGGCCTCGCGACAGCTCACCAGCTAGCGGGCGGGAAGTAAAACCTAACTAACTAACTACAACATCTACAACAATTTTGCATTTACAAAAGTCCTTTGCATGCCATATTTTATTTCGTTTCACGCAATGTATGTACTTTCATAAACTAAATAACCTTAATTCTGTTTTTCTCAGGCGCGGTTTATTTTAAACATCTAGTAGCGCACAAACCCGGGCTGCCAACCTTGCGTCACTGTATATATATATACGCTCATGCTTTTGTATGAGTTTATATATAATTGTCTATTAATCCTGTCACGACGTAGCCGCTTGCATGCATCAGCATCGCCGTGGCAGATGTAATACCTGTTGTATGTGGACGCGGCATTGGGGTTGGGCGGCCGCGGGGCAAATCACTCTATGTAATAAAAGATATATAGTACTAACAAGGCGTGATTTACTCGGGATTAAAAAATTTTACGACGTGATAAGTAAATATACGTATAACAAGCAATTTGGCATGAATGGGTTGCCGCTGGCATTTTTCCTCTTATCAAGGGACATAACTCCGTTTGCATGCAGCTAGGAGCTTTGTCTCCATTACAACTTTTTATCTACGCAACGAGAGCTTTCGATTGATATCCATATTGTGAATTTCCGACACTTTTTAATTTTGACCCTTTTTGACTGATTTTGGCCATTTTTGGCCATTTTTGACCCGTTTGAGCCTCCGTAACTCATTTTTCCTCCACATTGGTGCGTTGGCCCTATTACAACTTTTTATCTACGCAAAGAGAGCTTTCCAATGATATCCATATTGTGGATTTCCGACACTTTTTAATTTTGAGCCATTTTGACCGATTTTGGCCATTTTTGACCCATTTTAGGCCCCGTAACTCATTTTCTGTACACTTTGGTGCCTTGGCCCTATTATAACATTTTATTTACGCAACGAGAGCTTTCGAATGATACCAATATGAGTCCGATCTGAGAACTTTCAATTTGGAGCCATTTTGGCCGTTTTTGGCCATTTTTCACCATTTTTCGCCTCATAACTCAAAATGAGTGCATTTTCAGGCCTTGACCCAATTACAACTTTTTCTTTACTCGTCGAGAGCTTTCGAATGATACCAAAATTAGCTCATTTGGACAACTTTTTTATTTTACTCATTTTTACTCACGAGGCTGCTCCGGGAGCACCTCTGCTCCCCCGGGGATCCCCGCGCTTCCGGGAGCAGTTCAAGTCAAGACCTTCAAAATGAGGTATCAACCACCTCTCTACCCCTTTCCAATCTCGAGATAGAGGGGGGGACAGGAATCCGGAGAAGAAATAATAAATAATAATAAATCCTACCGGCATCAACGGGTTGTCGCGCATTTTCCTCTTATTCCTCTGTGCTTATATTGGCTCGGGCTCAAACTCAGTTTTGGAACATTTTCAGACTTTGGCCCTATCACAACTTTTTCCCTACTCGCTGAGATCTTTCGAATAAGTACCATATTGACAACTTTTAGGACAATTTTTAAAATTCCGGTTTTTCCGGGAATTTCCGGATTTTCAATTTTTCGGCCGTAATTTTCGCAGGATGCATTTCCGGAAATTGTCGCAAGAAGGAAAGTTGCTCAGCTCGACGAGTTCTTTCATTTGAGTACCATATCGACCACTTTTGAAGAAATTTTTCAAAATCCGGAATTTTCCGGGGCGAATATCTCGAAATCCGGAAATTTTCCGGAAATTTCGATTTCAGTTTCGAAATCAGCGTGGTCGACTTACCCTATGACCAACTTTTAAGCAAAATCCGAGACAAAAAATTTTTAAGTCCAAAATCCGGGTTTTCGTGAATTCCCGGATTTTCAGTTTTTCGGCTATAACTTTCGCTAGACGCATTTCCGGAAAATGTCGCAAGAAGGAAAGTTGCTCAGCTCGGCGAGCTCTTTCATTTGAGTACCATATCGACCACTTTTGAAGAAATTTTTCAAAATCCGGAATTTTCCGGGTCGAATATCTCGAAATCCGGAAATTTTCCGGAAATTTCGATTTCAGTTTCGAAATCAGCATGGTCGAATTACCCCATGACCAACTTTTGAGCGAAATCGGAGACAAAAATTTTTTTCGTTTCCCTTGGTCCCCCCTTACCATTTTTAAAAATTCCGGTAGCCGCCATTCCCGGAATCCGGGAGGTATCGGGCTACCCGCACTTCCGGTACCACTTTACCCCACCCCCAACTGGTACTGATAATTTCAGCCCGATCGGTCCAGCCAATCTCGAGAAAAAGGGGGGGGACAAGATTGTTTACCGATATAATAAATAAAGAAACTTTCCCATAACAAAGGGTTGTCTTTTTTTAAAAAAAAATGCGACAACCCAATAATAAATAACGGACATACCCAAGTTAAAGGGTTGCCTTTTTGTTGAAAAAGCGGCAACCCAAAAACCCAAGTAAAACCATTGTAAATTTATTAAAATCTCATGGTAACATCGGATATATATAATCATTGTAAATCCATTAAAAATATTAAAATTTCATTAAAAATTCGTGGTAAATTCATGGTAAAATCGTTGTACCTTGCGCAGCAATTTACAACGATTTCAACCAACAAAGTTCTTCCGGTGACACCGACCTCACCCCGCCCCTGTATAGGTGTATAATTTACTGAGAAAAAGTTGCGGATGGGGTCTGGAAAAACCGAATTTGGGGAGGGGTAAAAAATTTTTCGTTAAAAGTTTTGGAAAAAATGGCGTTTTGGAGTTTTGCTACAAATACGTTAACAAATCAGTCGATTTCTGGTATCGTCAGTCAAAAACTAGGCCGCGATGGGTCAAAAATAAAATTAGCTCAAACTCTGCCGGTTTGATGGTCCTAGGGAATGTACTAACCAGGCAAAATATTATTGCATTTGGCTTAGCCAATTTCGAGCAATGGCGACTTAAATCTGGGAGCCCTGCCCTGACTGCGGTTTTGGGACAGCAACGATGCCGATACTTCGTTCTATTACTCGCGACTCATTTTTCCTAAGACAATGGTATTTACACCGTTCGAAAGTTCTTTTTATGAGCTTGAAAACAACATACATTGAATGGTGCAGTATGCTTTAAATTTTGACGTTGACGTAAAAACAGTGACAGCAGCCTGAAAAAGTAGCATTCTCGAAAGGTGACATTTGGAATCATTGCAAGCGCGCTCAGTAAAAAAGTAAGACACAGATTTTTGTCCAATAATAGAAAGATATGTTTGCATTATATAATTGTGCAAAATTTGAGCAAAATTAATGATCCCTTGCGGTGTCTGCACTAAATTATATACAACTGATGATGATGCTTCTGTCGCATCTAATCAGCATGGAGATAGTGAAGAGCTGTGGCTGGTTTATTGCACAGATATTCTGTGTGGCTTGTGTGTAGATATGCAAACTTTCAGCAAATTTAATAGTCCGTTGCATTGTCTCCACCAAATTGGATTAAACTGTTTACTACGTACTACATGTTAAGGTGGGTCACTTTGGTCACAAATCATATATAGTCACGGATTTCGCTCATTTTCACACATATATAATATGCAGTTCAAAATCATAGGCATACGTTGGTGTACCACCTGTTTGGGTTGGGGGGGGGGGGTAGGTCCAAATTCGACTCGGGGGATCCCACCCAAATCCGAAATTTGGGGGGCAAGACCCCCCCTAAACTGTACCCAAGTTTTTTTAGCTCAAAATGCTCCTTTTTCGATGTATATACAATACATTAAACGTGCTCAAAAGCTTCTGTCAATAGTTTTCGTAAGCGAAAAAGAGCTTGAAAATCGATAAATTTGTGCTAAAATATGATTAAATTAGCCCAGATTGTGGTTAATAATTGCGTATACTGTGCTTTAATTGCTATAAATAACCATTTCTAGCTGTTTATAGCTGATTTATAGCCATTTTTTCGAATTTTTTCAAAAATTTTCGGGAATTGCAAAAAAGTTTTTTCTTGGTTTGGACCAAATTTTAGGGGGGGGAGGGGGGTTTGAGCTCGGCTTGGGGGGGGGAGTAGTTGAGGTCGGGTAGGGGGGAGGGGGGTCTGGCCTCTCCGTGGGAGGGGGTCTCACAGGGGGTAAACTGTAGCCTGGTACACCTATGATCATAGCAGTGGCGGATCCAGGGGGAGGGCCCCAGGGCCCCGGCCACCCCCTTTGCGATTTGGGCCCCTCCCTTTCAACTTGAGGGCCCCCATCCAAAGTTTGTCTTTACTGTAAGTTTTCCAAGGTTTTTCACAATATCCAGCAGAACTGGGATTATGAAGTTGGCGATACAAGTAGTGATGATAAATATGTCGTTCCTTTCGTCATCCTTTCGCGCCTTCCATCGTAGGTTGTGAAATTTCAATGCATTGGCAATATTGTATAAATTTAGATAGAATGCTGCCTAGGGAAACCATGGGAAAACTTAACCTCTCAACTTTAAACGCTCATAACTTGCTAACGACGTAACGTATTGCGTTAAGATTAGTATATTCTGAATCAGAAAAGTCTCCTCTATCTTTTAAGTGCTTTTCGCGCGGCGATGGGGCCGTCACGCGCGGCCGTCCGCGCACGCCTTCGGCGTGGTTCTCGTTTGGCACATTTGACAAAATTCCTTTCGCAAAACAGTTTTAAACATAGGTGTACCTGGGGGGGTGGGGGGGGAACCCCTCCCCCCAAATGGAAAAGTGCCGACCCCACCCACGAAATTTTGGAGGCAGACCCCACCCCCAAATGGCCAAATCCCAGATCCAACCCACCCAAATTTGCCAGACCCCACCCTCAAAATTTCGAAAATTTTGCCTCAAAATTAGTAAAACTTCGAAATTTTTTGGAAAAATTCGAAATTTTTTGCAAAAAATCCAAGTTTTTTCGAATAAACGAGCAAAAATGAAGAAATATTTTTAATTTTTAGTTGGAAATAACGCTTTTTTAGCAAATTTGCGAATTTTTTCTAAATTTTTGACCAAAAAATTTTTTTACCCCCCCCAAATTTGATTTTTCCGGACCCCACTCCACCTCAAAACGGCACACCCAACCCACCCGAATTTCGGCTACCCCCTCCCCCAACGTTTTCTCAAGGTACACCTATGGTTTTAAACTGCGCAAAATGAAGAATTTAATCAGAATGTTGCATATTGCCTAAGACTAGGCACACTAAATTGGTTTCATTGATCTCAACAGTCTTAGAACGTTGAATTTGTTTCAGTCAGGCATCACAACTTAGAACTATCTCTGCACACTTTTGAAAACGTTTAAGATCTCAGGGTTAGTATATATATATTCATAATTCTGGCGTTATCTTGAACTCTTTGAGCTGGGGCCCCTCCCTTTACAAAATCCTGGATCCGCCACTGGATCATAGGTGTAGCTGGTCCCCCCCCCAAATGAAAAAGTGCCGACCCCACCCTCGAAATTTTGGAGGCAGACCCCACCCCCAAATGGCCAAATCCCAGACCATAGGTGTAACGGGGATTTGGGTTGGGGGCCCCCTCCCCCGGAATTTTGGGGGGCCCTTTTTAGACCCCCCCCAACCCCCCCTCCCCACGACCCCCCAAACCTCCCCCAAAAAATTTCTGGGGGGTTTGAAAAATGGCTGGGGGGACCCCCCCAATTACACCTATGTCCCAGACCCAACCCACCCAAGTTTGCCAGACCCCACCCTCAAAATTTTGAAACTTTGCCTCAAAATTAGTAAAAATTCAAAATTTTCTGGAAAAATTCGAATTTTGCAAGAAATCCAAGTTTTTTCGAATAAATGAGCAAAAATGAAGAAATATTGTTGATTTTTAGTTGGAAATAACGTTTTTAGCAAATTTGCAAATTTTTTCTAAATTTTTGACCAAAAAATCCCCCCCCAAATTCGATCTTTCCGGACCCCACCCCACCTGCAAAGAATCGCTTTAACCGTGTGAAAACGCAAACGCCTAAAACGATAAAAACAAATCTTGTTTTGACGAAAAAAAGCGTTAAAATACAAAACATTTTGCGTTTTTATGCCATTTTTTGAGTTTCCTGAGGTCGGAATTTTGGGGCCGGGGGTTGGAGGGGGTACTCCCCATCACACATTTCGGGAGTCGACCGAGCGCCAAATTTTGGAAGTTTACACTCCCCCAACCAAAATTTCCGGTGAATGAAACTGTTATGTTTCTCTTTCTGAGATCCAAATTCTGGGGGAGGGTTCGGGGGGTGCCCCCACCACATCTCAAAGGTCGACCACCAAATTTTCAAAATTTAGACCCTTCCTCCCCGAGACCCAAAGTTCCAGGGAAACTATGGCCTTTGTTCTTAACGGGCAATCTTTAATTTCAAAGATCCCCCACCCCAATATTTGCAAAGTTCCAGCAAGCCAAGCAATACAATAATTTATTACCAAAAATATGAATTTAAAAGCTTGTATAATTTACGCAAATCTAAATATAACTGCTAATGTTATTAACGCAGTTAAATGATGGCAGTGTTTTTCAAAAATATAATGGAGGGTTCAGATTGTAGTAATATCTGAAGATCTCATCCACCACTTCAACCAATCTCAACTTCTTGTAGTCGACGCAGCTTATTCCAGATGAGCGGACGGAAAACACATTTCCAATTATACTAGACCCGTGACAATAGCACACTCAAGATTTTTCATGTTCCGGTTAGTGTTTATGAACTAGGGGGGCCCGAGTTAACGCACCTAGTATGTCTAGCATGCTAGTACATGGTTAAGATTTTCTTACTCTTGGTAGTATTAAGGTAGTTTGTAGTTTATTAGTGTTTGTTATTTTATGATATACACTGTGCGACTTATTAAAAGCATAATGTTTGCGCAAAACTGAAATGATTAGTGTGAAATCTTTCATTTTTATTTTCTCGTAAATGATGCGACCAAACTCCCTCAAATTTTGCATGCTCGTTTATTGGAATGATACGCAGGGGCAATTTTTAGATTTTGTTTGGTGGTGATTCCCTTTGGGCACGTATTGTTGGTTGTCAGCCCAAATCAAGATGAAATTTGCCGAAACTTTCCAAAATAAGTCCTGTTAGCATTCTAACAGCCTCCGCGCAGTCCCGCTTCAAAAATTCGACGTCTCCGTTCAGGGCAGTTTTTGACGATTTTTGACATTTAGACAGTAGCTGCGTAGCTATGACTATATTAATAAAGGTCTTTGATTTTTTTGAGTTATACATTTTTGCTTTTTGAAGCACCTTTCTAGCATCTCCCTATCACGAGATATAGCCGATTTTCTTGTTTTGTGCTTTAAAAACTTGTCATTTTTGCAGAAATCAAATACTCCACTATTTCTTATGCTTCGCTAGCCGTGAATTTAAACTAAGGGTGTCAATTTGAAGGTCCCGTCGAGGCCCATTATCCGTGACATTATAATCGACTAACTGCTATTCCTTACGCTGCTATCATAAAAATGAAGTTTTTGCAAAAACATGACCAAATTTTTTGCAGCGATTGTAGAGCACTTACTATGCAAGCTAGAGGGTTGCCACTTACTAGACGTGTTTTACAAATAAATACCCAGGGACCCTTTTTAGTTGCCACGATTGCTGCTTTCTAGCTAAAATGGTGACGATTTGCCAAAGTTGGGAAAAGTAGGCAAAATCCAGGTTGCGCGTACATTTTAGCTAATTTCTTTGTAACGAAGAGCGGTTTCATAATAATTCAAAAAGGGTCCCCAGCTATCTGATAGTGGAATCGAATGATGTGGCCGATGCCTCACGAAAAAATGTACTTTAGTCTGCAAAAAATCTGGAAAATTAAATTACTTCAACAATCCAGTAAAACAAGTTCCGAGAAATAAAGTTAGGTTCACTGTATGCATTTAGATAGAGAAAATGCCAAGCTGCATTTCGATATAAAAATGGTTTCTTAACTCCAATGAATGAATGAGTAAAAAGGGTTCAAAGTTGATGCTCCAAAAGGGATTACCACCTTAAAACGTATATTCTGTGAGATATTGACTTTCAAAGTTTTCGAATATTCATAAAATACTCAAAACCGCACAAATCGAAAAACTGAAAAAATCGCCCCTGCGTTAGGTTTATTTGCACATTTGTGCAAAATTTGAGCTAATTTCATTCAGCCATTAATGAGTGACACCGTTTTGAAAATTCCAGCTTATCCCCGTTGTCACAAGCCAAACACTGGATTATTCAAATTCTATATATTGCTAGCATTTAACACCAGCTACCACTGATGAAAGCTTGAAGTAGATTCGTTGGAAAATGAACTCAGAAGAACCGTTCCCGGTAATGCAAGCGCCCCCTTACGTGGTAGTACCACTACCGATATTTTTTGATTTTTTCGAAATGTTTGCATCGATGAAGCAATTTTGACAAAACTTTGGGTGATTCAAGTCTGCTTGGCAAGCTATCTTTGCGCAAACTCTTGGTATCAGAGAGCTCATAATAGGCTAGCCACCATCATGGCTTTGCGAATACGAAAATAATCAAAAGTTTATTTGGGTCCCTATGAGCCCCCCCCCCCCCCCCCCCCCATACACACACACAGCTGCAACTGAACGAAGT
>JASAND010031122.1:0-14777 GCA_030248195.1 Trissonchulus latispiculum
AATAGCAATCAACACCAAATCCATTTGTATTATCTATTTAAATCTCATGTTGAATTTGTTGGTTGAAATTAGTGTTGTGATGTGATCCATTGTTGTAGTAATATTCTGAAGTTAGAGCGATTAGTCGCTTTGTGTGTCATGTGTTAAAAGTTAGGGGCAGATTCAGTTTAGTAAAATTGCTATGAACAGTTGTCTAAACTACAACAATTCGTGTTTTACATTTGATTAATTTGAAAGATTAAGGACAATGTTAAGATTTTTAAAAAAGGCAAAGGTTGACCTACTCGCAAGGATGATTACATCCACAGCCAGGGATCTCCTTGTGAATATCCGCAGCTGCATTCCTCACAATGTCCAGACATGAACCTAAAACAAAGAATAACTTCATAATTTTCTGAGATACAGCAAAACTTAATCAAGTGAACTTGCTACGTACGACCATATTTAATAACTTCACATATTTTTGTGTAATCGTACGGCTTTCGGGATCATCAGCGCTGCAGTACTCTTCACCATCCGGCAGTGGAAATCTGGGATCTCCGCATCGGCAATTCTGTAGCAAGGCCCTCTGGAAACAACTGCGAAAGCAACCCTATAACAATATAAATTGCAATTACATACTCATTATGACAACTTCGCACTTCAACTTATGTAATGGACCTATTTTACTAAATATAACAAAAATTAATAGGCATGAGGGGAAGTGAATTTCAGGAAAGATACCAACCTCTGTGGTGTAGCTTGAGTTGTAGATGTAATGTGAAGGGGCTATTCTAGTTTTGTGACAGTCCCCGTACGGTTTTGGCAGCCGCTGGAGATGTTGCTGAAACAAGCGGAGGTATTTATGGCGCAGTTTGCCAAACAAGCAAAAGAATTTAAAATTAGCATTCTCCTTTTCGCACAAACCGTTCAGTTTAATTGTAAGGAATGAAATTAACTGTTCAGCAGCTGTGACATGTGGTAGGAATTATACTAATACAAAATTTAACTATATACATACCAATATGCCAATATATATATACCAATTCATATCAATATAGCTAATATTCCAATATACCAATAGACTAATATACCAACATACCAATTTTAATCCAAAGGATGACACCATTCCAGTAGGAGCGCTGTAGCCAAACGTATCCGGGAATGGATATTCCGTCTTTTCGTGAATGGCCAAACGAATTCCGGCCGCTTCTGTTGTGGCCAAATAATCCGAAAGGTTAGTGTAGGCAAGTAATCTTAACCCTAAAATAGTCAATTTAATATGTAGTATAATATATAAACAACTTTCAGTAAGCTGACAAGTCAATTCCATAAAAATAAAGTTGGATTAATCAATATGTAATCAACAGCTTAACAGTACCCTTTCAATCCATAATTTCGATTCTTTTGTTAGAATTGGCTTATTTCAATTTATTTTCCATCTCTGCAGTATGTATGTATATAAAAATTGTATGTATTACCTACCGTACATCGGACCAGCACGACTGCTTGTAAGATTGATGCCAGTATCCCAATTGTAAGTGTAACAATTTCCAAAGGTTGGATCTACCCGAAGTTCAAAATCCCTGTCAAAACATTAAACGCATGCAGCTTATCAGATTAAATTTAGCTCGCTGCCACTTGTGCATCCCAACATTGTTGGAGGCGTTTCAGTGCACAGTAACAAACCTTCATTACAAAGAAATCATTCGATGGGTTTGAATGAAAGCCTGACATATACAGTACTGTTCGAAAGCATCTTCCTCTGATGCCGGAGTCAGCATCGCTGATGCCGGCATCAGGCTCAGTGATGCCAGTCTTATGAATAGCTAGGTTGGCTTGTTGCAAAGGTTTCTCTCTCTTGCTTTCTTACTTCATTTACGGCAACAAGCGACAAAGCAGCTGGGAAGGCAGTCTGTGTAGTAATAGTGTCTGTCTGTATACCTTGTTTTTCATCAGCTGTTTATGTATACAGTGATATAGTGTAAAGGCCTTTAAGCTTAAACATGAATACGCTGTACAGTGTGGACCTGTACTAACAAAAGAAAGCACAGAAAATCAAAAGCTGTAAATAAATTCAACTTTGCAACTTAGCGGACATATGAAGCTGTGCGACAGTGATGCTTTTAAATTGTGATAGAATAAAAGAAAGAGTGCCTTTTGCTTGTCACTTCCAATTCAAACTGCGAATGTTCCCATTATATTGGCAACTCAAATTAATTGCAGTATGGCTAATATGTAGTATATTTAACTGAACTTAATATTATGTACTAACATTTAATATCGTTGCCCTTTGTATTTTTACCAAGGCTGTTTTGTTCTAACAACAGCATAGTAATGAAACTGTAATCAAAGTTCAGTTAAATTTAATTTAATTACCATAGTTTAACTAACGATTCAGTCTAGATTTAGAACCCCTCTGGCTGTAAAAATTAAAGTAAATATAAAGTAGACATCATACAATAATGTGAAACAAAAAGAAGCTACAGAAACTAAGCTACTTCATAGCAGTAAAACAGAAATCACACATTCTACTTGGTTGTTTTATTTTCCTTCTGTGGGTATATTTGAGAGTTGCACATTTACAACGTTATTAATAATTCCTAAACGGTGATACAATGCCCAGGTGTGCAAGGAAACTTGTTAATTTATCGGATAATATGCATAAACAAGAGTTGAATTTATGCGGAAAAAGCTTTACAGCTTTTGATTTTCTGTGCTTTCTTTTGTTAGTACAGGTCCACACTGTACAGCGTATTCATGTTTAAGCTTAAAGGCCTTTACACTATATCACTGTATACATAAACAGCTGATGAAAAACAAGGTATACAGACAGACACTATTACTACACAGACTGCCTTCCCAGCTGCTTTGTCGCTTGTTGCCGTAAATGAAGTAAGAAAGCAAGAGAGAGAAACCTTTGCAACAAGCCAACCTAGCTATTCATAAGACTGGCATCACTGAGCCTGATGCCGGCATCAGCGATGCTGACTCCGGCATCAGAGGAAGATGCTTTCGAACAGTACTGTACTACATACGCGCACCGCTGTGTATATATACAATTTAAAATCACGCCACTCCATACACACAGTATCCGACCATCAAAAATAGTTTTAGCTTATTATTAAAAATTTAAAATTCAATTAGTATTTATTTCAATTTTTTAATGAACTTATGCAACATACGTTCCAATATCACATTGCTGTCCATCAAATGAACACATCAGTATCAGTTCAAATTTACTATAGGAATATGATATTCTTTCTTCTATTGGTATTGCCGCCATTTCAAATACGAGGTTCTCCTTTGCTTTCGTGGTAATGGCCACCTCATCAGTCATGCCCTATATAAGTAATTATCAGTTCACGAATAAATCGAACCAGAATTAAATTGTCCGTTTCGACGACCAAAATTGCCACACTGGGCGATTCTCAAAGACAGCATTTGTAGGTCTTACGGTTGTCGAGTAATTTCACCTCAAAGTTGAGGTTTCATATGTTAAACATAGGCAGTGGAAAAAGTTGTCATTTTTCGCGAGCGCCAAAAAAATCTCTCGACGAACAGTGATGAATCTGGACACTTTTTCCACTGCCAATGTTTAACATATGAAACCTGAACTTTTAGGTGAATTTACTCAACAACCGTAAGACTTATGACTTTAATTTTAAAAACTCGTTAAAATATTCCGCTTGGACATTAAAATATGTCAAAATCAGCGAGATCGGAGAAAGTCGAAAAAATGGCCCAAAAATGGACCCCGCCCTTAAGGGGGGGGTCCATTTTTGGCCGATTTTTCGACCATCTCCGATTTTGCTCATTTTCACACATTTTGTTGTCCAATTGGTATATTTTAACGAGTTTTTGAAATGAAGGTCGGATCTCTTACGGTTAGCGAGTTATTTCACCTCAAAGTTGATGTCAGTATGTGTTAAACATAGGAAACAGAAAAAGTGGTGATTTTTCCGTGCGCCAGAGAAATCTCGCCAACGACAAAACGGAGCACTTCAACGTTCAACGTCCATCTTATATCATAAATACGATCTCGAAGGGTGATTTGTAGGAAGCATAATTTTAATTTAGGCCTTCAAAAATTTTTAATTAATTTTTTAAGTTTGCGAACAGCCAAATTTGACTGTTTTGCAATCTTAAAATTGGGGGTCAGCAAGCTTGATGAAATATTCTGAAAGCTGTAAGGCCTAATTAAAAATTCTACTTCCTACAAATCACAGCTTATGACAAGACAATTCGAACGATACCAACTGATTCTGGTTTTCTCTATCCGATTTCGAGATTTCTCTGGCGCAGAAATCTCAATTTTTAGCGAAATGTAGGAAATTACCGTTTTTTGGCAAATAACCTAGTGCTATGGCAACACAGACCTATAAAATGTTAGACAATCTATTTGCGCACTATTATTGATGACTTTAGGTCAAGATTGGGCACAAATGGTGCAGATTAGTGGGCCCAGTTGGTCGCTGGGGTTAAATATGGGGGTCTGACAACCATAATATCAAAAATAGCGATTTTTCAAATTTTTTGAAATATGTTAAATTTTATATCAATCGAAAGCTCTCATTGTCGGGAACATTTTTGCTTCTTGGACCATTGCCCGCAAATGCACCAAACTCAAGTTATCGGCCGTTAAATGATTTTCGTGGTCAAGGCTTTCCAGCGCCGGTGCTACTCCCTAAAATCACTAAATAAAGTCATAATGAAAAGTTTTCCCATTGAAAGCTACCCTAACTTCTTTGTTTGCATCAGATAACAAACATACAACCGAATGAAGCTCCATTATTAAGGAAATTCAAGTGTAAAGTGCCTTTATTTGCTGCGGCACTGCGTTTTCACCTGTTTTCAAATTGCATGCAATTAATTACCGGTTACTCATTAAGTACTGAACGAAACTACTCGAAATTGAAACTCGATATGCAGGACATATGTGACAAAATTTTGTGCGAAAATGAGCAAAATCCGTGACTATAAAATTTTTCATAGTGGACCCCCCCCTTAAGCTCTGTTTTAACCAGCGTTGCTCTCAAACCGATGCAGCAAAGTTAATGAAACAAATTTATTACTCAATATGTCTTTTTCACTACGCCAACGTATAGATGTGTTCATCAAACCAAACAGTAGTCAGAAATGTTTGAGTATTTATGTTGGGTGTCGCCAAAATCGGGAGTCGGCCAGGTTTGGTTTTCATGAGCGTTGTGGATTATAGGAACCAGCCAGGAATCAGAGATTGCGTATTAGTTTGCCCACACACATGCTTTACATTCATGCCAAAAATGAGTCAAATCGAAAAGTGCTTAGGCAAAAGTTGAGTCGGCCTCCCTTGTGTAATTTCTGAAGTTCGTCCTACAGTAATTCGTCCTACATATCAAGAATTACGTGCACACCTCATAACCAGCTTTCTTCACCATATAGGCGCTTGGAGTTGTCGGAGGGGGCGTCTCCATATCCACAATAACTTCACCATAGGTCTTAATGTAGTCCGGCTTTACAACACATTGAAATGTTACCCGTTGACAGAGACAGCTCACAGGGGCCGGCTCTGGTGTAACCGTGGTTTGACCTTCAGGCTGGATTTCTGCCTTTTCAGGAAATTTGCATCTGCCTAAAAACGCTTAATTTTATGTTCAAAGAAGTAACTGTTGATTTAGTCGTTTGCATTGTTATGACTGGCATGGGTCCATCGTTGAAAGTTTCAACTATTTATTTGTTACTTGCTGCTTCTTGAACTGCATGTGCTGCAACTGCTTGGAACTAAAACTGTTTTCACAAAGGAATACATACGTATGTAGAACCACAGAGTGTACCACAAAATGTTAAAAAAGGTCAGAATACCTGACAGCAAGAGTACATAATAATACATAAGAATATGACAGCTATGACACATCCTCTGCACGCTAACGGCTGACCCTCCCCCCGCAAATTGGACCCTTCACTTCAAAAAAATTTGGCCGCTATGCGTGTGTTCTAAAGCTCGAAACAGACACAAAACTCGCGCACGTAGTGCTTGTGTTTTCGAGCTTTAGCACACAAGCATAGAGCGAGTGAGCGTACCCCCGTTTCGACTGGGTACCAATTTGCGGGGGCGGGGGGTCACTGAGGTCTAATTTGCGGGGGGAGTCAGCCGTTAGTGTGCAGAGGATGTGTCAAGCTGATAATACATAGAGTATGTCAGCTGTCATACTCTTATGTATTATGTACTCTTGCTGATAGTAATGCCTCATTATCATGGGCAATACATAATAATAAGTATATACATATTCAATATGCCTAAAAAATGTAACATCTAATTATATGTATCTAACCAGTTAATGCACAGTCGAAGCATTTGGCTTCGAACCACATCTTGGCATGGTAGCAGGGCCAGAGACTGGGCTGTCGGAGATCCTGGACACAAAAGCATTTATCTATTGTGACTCCATCCACCATGAGGGCCAAAGGAACACACTCTCCTTCCAAGGCAGGACACTGGCAGAAGCTGAGAATCGGTTCGTAGGGAAAGGTCCAACTCCGCTTGGATCTGGCCTCTTCTGAGGTCTCATTGCTGGAGGAGGAGGAGTGGTTTGAGCTGACGTAGGGGCGACCGCTAAACAAACAGTTATAAGACTTTTGTGGTACTGCTACACAGTACAGGTTTCCAAAGGCCAATGTCACCAACGTGTGTAAACCACTGTTAAAGTAGTTTAGCTGAAAACGGTGCTATCTTTAGGCACAATAGTTGAGCTCTGGTTATCATAAATTTCGGCATTGACAACGTCGGCACCAGGAGTGTCCAAGATGAGTTGCTGGATAAAATTAGGTAAAAAATTTGGCTTGAGTAACAGGCTAGCCGAATAAAATCAGCCTTTGTCGAAAGTTGTCTTATTTTGCTGGTGTTTATTGAAGGCGCCGGAAGAAGTAAAAGAAAAGCATAAAAGTTTTAAAAAAGAAAATATCTTAAAACCACTAAAACTATAGGAGGAAAAGTTTCAATGACTAGGCATTATCCTTTGCAGACTAAAATCCGTTGTATAAATTCGGAACTTACGTAACAACAGGGAAAGGCAATTGAGAGAGCAGATCACTCATTGGTTCAGACAAACTTCGAATTTCCCTGGGCGTACCATGATATCCACTTTGCTTCACATGGTCATAAATATTGAGCTGAAATAGCAAAAAATCTAAACAATTTTAATCAAAATATTGCAATCTGAATTTGAAATACGTATTAGAGGCCTGCATTACGGCCCGCGGCCCGGCCCGGCCCGGCCCGGCCCGCGGGCCGACGACCAAAGTTCACGGGCCGGGCCGGGTCGCGGGCCGAAACTCACGGGCCGGGCCGGGCTGCGGGCCGACAGTCCGGCCCGTCATCAGTTTTTTGAATGACTTAACTATAAAATAGTTATTCATATTTTAGCTTAAAATGTCTTGTGTTTCCGTAATGTTTCGTTCAAACTAACACTGATTTCCCGCAGTAACGTTAGCATTTTATTTTCATAAATAATACATGCATTTATCGTCACATCATTAATGTCAAATCCTCAATTCGCCTAAGTAATTTTAGCGTTTACAATATTAGAATATGAAACTTTGGAATAGGGCAATATATATATATATATATATGGTATTAGTAACAGTGTAAGTATTTTATTTTGGTTTTGATGTATTTGCTGTCTTTTTTAAGAAAACGGTGCATTTACTTAGAAAAACGCAGTTTTAAAAAATCAAAGTTTTGAGTTTGTAGAGCAAAGATTTACTACTTCTTTAGAAATGAAAGTTTACTCCTTCTGCACAGTTGCATCTTTCTAAAGTCCTTTACTTCTAATTAGTTAATTCTCAACTAATTCTTATAAAAATGCGCACTTTACAAAATTTCATCTGATTTAATAAAGCTACAATATTTAAATGTTGGCACTGTAACCTTTTAGGGAATTTTCAGTTTTTTGCTTTTCTAGGTTCCAGTCTTATATACAAAGTGTCAACATGAGGCAGTATTATCTTTTTGCTTTCATTTGTAGAACGACAAAAATTATTTTTTGTCCTTAAAACTGATTTAAAAACCATTAAAACTCGCAAAATCAGTTTTTAGAAAACACACTTTTCCTAGAAAAAGCACTAAAAACCAGAGATTCTGTTTTTAATAACCAAGCTAACAAAATTATTTACGTAATTTTGCATTCTGGGACAAATTAAAAAATTTCGAGGCCCGGGCGGGCCGAAAATTTTGACGGGCCGGGCCGGGCCGAAGCATCTGACGGGCCGGGCCGGGCCGGGCCAAAGCAGTTGACGGGCCGGGCCGGGCGGGCCGAGAAAGATTTTTCACGGGCCGGGCCGGGCCGGGCCGCAAAAATTCGGCCCGTGCAGGCCTCTAAAACGTATACGGAATTAATAGTTTATATATATGCTACACTGGTTAAGGTCATGCTCTCAGTATACTTTTTATGTATAGGTTTAGCGTGTGTTTTATTTCAGGGAAAACCAAATCCAAAGGATTCTATGTTAATTCATCAATTCGCAGAACATTTTTTGCTAATTTTATTCCACTGACTTCTTACCATATTTAGCTTCTAATATTAATCATTTCTGTTACCCCAAGATAAGAAAATTCACTAATTAATAATGTCATTTAAAATTTTGAAATTAATTTCATTTCAGGTTCTGCCTTGGAAAAGGGAAGATAAGAAAGAAGACGTCTTCGTTTCTGATTCAAAAGATGACAGTTTGGGGCCAATTTTCTGTGATTCAGCGGCATCTCACTTCCAAATTCCAGCGACATATTGAGTATACTTGGGGACAGGTTCACACAAGTGTCTAGAGTTGTCGTGGCTAAACTACGCTAGAAGTTCTTCAGATCCTGCATTACAAGTCACACTGAAAAAGTTATCTCGTTCTAGGGTGAAGTTCTCTGGTCGATTTAGACCAGAGAAATTTTTGCCAACTAGAGAGCTAAATTCAGCACACTTACACTACTGTATTTATCGCAAAACAAGTTCCTGTCTTTGAAAACAAAGTACTAGAGAACTTGAGAACTCGAGAACTCGAGAAAGGTTGTTATTAAACTGCCTCCTGGTCTTGAGAATTATTCATGGTGGTTTGTCAAAATTCCTTTGATCCCCATATCAAAGTTGCGTTGATATATTTTTCCAAAGGAAAAAGTTAGAAGCGTTGAAAATTAACATTGTTTAAGCAAAAATGACTAATTAATTGAAGCATATTTCTTGTAGGTAATTTCATTTTAATTTTACTGCCTTCTAAGCTGTTTTCAGTGACGATGTTACGTTATAGACACACACAGTACAAATTTTGCTCATTAAAAAGAATTCAAAGCTCAATGTTTAAAACATATTAAAATTTCAAACCTCTTTTAATGACTAAGCTTTTAATCGCGTGTTTCTAGTTTTTGCTCCCATGCACATATGTATGCATTTTTCGATTTTTCAGTCAAAGCTAGGCATAGCAGGAGACTGTGCACGAAGCAAACTTTTTTGAATGAGGTAGGAAATTGAAAAATCGCATTTTCTGCTGAAATTTTGCAGAGAAATGCCGAAAATAAGTTCTGGAGGAAGACCGGGTCTAAGATTAATCGCGCACGTATACAAGCTCAAGTTGCGGTTTTCTTCTTTTTCAGATTTATGACGATGTTAGCAGCGTTATTGCTTTTATCCGGTGCCGGCATCACAGCCGTTAGCGGTCAGAGCCCCTGTTTCACTCGATGCCAGCAAGAGTATGTCAGCAGCAGTCGAATGAGCAGCGGTGCCAGTAGTCGATGCAATGCCTGGCGAGACTTTGAGCGGTGCTTTGTTGGATGTCCCGGAGGATCAACGCAACTCCAATCCATTAAGGATGTAGGTAGCAATGTTATTCAAATATTTCTAATTAACATTTCACATACTGCAATTTAATTCTAAATTATGGAAACTTGAGGGAAAAATAAAATACTATTTGATTCAGTTAAGTACCAGAAACTAAATATGTTTGTTTTCGCTAGAAAATGTTATTTTATGCCTAATTTTGCCAAAAACTTTTCAGGAAATGCGCGAACAATTTAGGGAGCTAAATCAGCTCTGCGCAGGTGCGGTGCCTTCTTATGAGCGAGGCGGTAGCAGCGGTACGAGAGGGGGCTATCCAGACAGCAGTTATCCAAGCTCTTCAAGAGGTGGAACCACCAGAAATACGTCCGGGTACCGGCTTTCATCGAACGACCGGCTTCGCGAATACGAAGAGTTTTCCCGAAACCGAATCGGTGGAACTTCCGATTACCGATCCTATGATTCGACTATAGGAGGAAGTTCCCGATTTGATCGCTATAAAGGTCGGCGACCCCTGCATGGTGAGCGGGATGTGCTGCGTGGAGGTGGAGGTATGAGCGATTTTGATCGGGAATTTGAAGATATGAAGGCCAAACATCGAAGCCGAATGGATGATCTGATGAATCGAGACAGAGATTTTGGAGGAGGCAGCGATTTCGGAAGAGATCGTGATTTCAGTGGAACCAGAGATTTCGGAAGCGACCGAGACTTCGGTGGAACCAGAGATTTCGGAAGAGACCGAGATTTCGGAGGAAATCGAGGACGAAATGTACTGAGAGGAGGAATCGAGGAAGAATCGGACGAATACGAAGGAAGAACCGGAGATCGAGATCGATCTGACGAATATGGAAGAAGAGGAACAAGCGAACGAGATCGGTCCGACGAAGAGATTTACGAAGAGCCAGGCAGGGGAGATGACAGAATTGATGCGCTGAGAGGCGGCGGACACACGACAACCGAACGCCCTCGCTCAGCCACCTTTCCGCCACCTCCACCGCCCAGCGATGAGTATCCAACTGGGCCAGGAACCCACAACATCGACCGATTTGTGGAATTGGACGAGGTAGAGCCGAGAAGGGAACCATTGGAATTAAACCTTGATAACTGAAATTAAAGCTTTTAATGGACACAATGTTTAATGTTTGAATTCTACAATATAAGCTAAGGTTATATTTATTTAGTAAACAAGAAAGTTGTATATAGCCTACCGTTTGTCGAATACGTTTGTTATCTTGTATCATACTGTTCTTGTAGGGATTAAGATTGCACACTGTAACCGCTAAAATGCAAAAATAAATCAGCATGAAGCCAGCATAAAAATGTCACCCAAGTCAAGAGAAAATAGGATCTGTAGTAAACATAAACAACAAAATAATAAACTCATTTCTACATAGATCAAGATTAGTGAGAGTACCTGGGAATGGAGCAGCTTTGAATTTCATCTAAAACAATAAATCTTGCCTTCAGAAAGAGCTAATAATTAAACTGGGCAAGAAAACATATAATTCGTCACAATTGTCGACCTCAACAATTCTCAGTGCAATTTGATTCGTTGTAATAGCGCCACCTTCCAAAATGAATAATTCTCAGAAAATGCCCCGTTACTGTGATGTGACAAACAGCCAATCAGTGTGCAGAAGCGTTCTCCCGTTTGGCTGGGAAGGAATCAGGTTTTCGGCCCCTTCCCAAGCCATGGGGGATTTTATAGGAAACGCCAGGTATCTGTTAACTACGACTAGCATTACCGTAGCTAAGTTTTGGAAACCATTACCATACTCTGCTATACTTGAATAGCTTTAAAGAAATCCTAAGAGAAATTTATTGGCTTTATTATTTTTGGTTACATTATTTCTAAGTTTACTTAAAAAATAAAAGAAAACTGCTTGTATAGCCAACGTAGTGTTCAACTATTTTTCCTTCAAACCTGCATGTCCGCCACTTTACCAAATGTGGCAAATTTACTAATCAAATGATAAGCATTCAAAAACGATATACAGAAGCAGCCAAGAGTTAGAATAGTCCAGAAGAATTTGGCTATATAGGATGTGGCCGACTTGATCAACGGAATCCCATGGCTGGATGTTCTTCGACTGAAATCAAGTAAATCTCCAAACAGGCGAATCGACCCATTTAAAATATTTTTGTTTAGTAAAACTGTCTACTTAGTACTGCCGGAGTTGTAAAAAATTTACTGGATACCTAAATGACTTTCTAAGATGACGACACGATTAAGGAAAATCTAAATAAATCTTTCAAGCACCTCGGCTGATTTGCGAAAATGTATTCTGGCATTTTAGATTACTGGGACCACAGCGCTTATTTCTTCCTAGTGGATATCGCAGCAGAATTAATAAATTAAAAACGATCAGCTTAAATAATGCATACCTAAAGTCATCAAAGAGCTGTTGCAGCGACTGATAGCGTAGGTGTTGAGCGTGTTCCTTCAGAATTTCCGGACTTCGAGCTTTCATCGTATTCAGCCTTCTCAGTCGAACCGATTCCTTGCTGCGACTTAATCTGTTGTTCATTTCGGATATCATACAGCAATAGGAAACTGCAAAGATCAAAACTTTTCAACACAAAGTTTCTTCCGAGATAATAAAGTCATTAAATTTTTCCAAGGAACGTGATAAGGTTTACCCTTCAAGAGTTAGTAGACTGTTAGAGTAACTAATGATTAAGGACTTTGTGTTGGATCATTAGATCAAGAAACTTCTGAAAGTTGAAAAAATGATGTTTTAAGGGTTTTTGCCTGCGCTTAATCTTTCGAAGGCGTGGGTCGGAGGGAAAACAAACGACCATTCATGCCAATTCCGCTCCACTAGCATTTCTGCGGATTAAAATGTGTATCACAAACTTGGAAAATAACTTTCCCGGCCGACTTGTGACGTCCCTTCCGTTTCAACTATTTTTCTTAACGCACAAAATAACATTGCTTGAATCAGGTTATTCAGATTGACAGACAGTTAAATTCCGAAAAGGACTAGATAAAATTTCCTCAATAGACTGGAATAACTTGAACCAGTCAAAATAAAAGTTTCCATAACTGCAAAAATGGCTGGTAGTTTAACATGACAGACTAACAGTTTAACAGACTCTTTTTGGAAGTTATCTTATCTGACATTCCGTGAGAAATTTTGTCACATCCTCTTAAGGACCATGACCCATTAACATTTAGCAGGAAGTCACAGGTAGACAAGGGAGGAGGGAAGGGGAGGGGGGAAATTCCCCCCTCGGCGAAGTCGCTCACAAGGGGGCGTGAAATCGCTCCCACAAGGGGTAAGAAAATTCGTCACAAGAGGTAAGAAAATTGGCCAAAAAATTGGTTTTACGACTAAATTGCCGAAAATTTTTCGGCTTCGCCGGAACTTTTCACTTAAAATCATTTTTTGCTAAAAAATCGCTGTTTTCTGTTGAAAAATGGCAAAAATCGCTTTCAAAGGTACCCCTAAGAAAAATCGATCTCACAAGGAGTACCCAAATTTGCTTCCACAAGGGTCAGTGAAATTTGACCTGCCGTTCAGGTATGCACGAAGACCTGCCCGTTGCAGCTTACTGTACAAGACCAAAAGTTTGCAAAAATGAGAATGTTACAGCAAGTGGAAGAAAATTATCTTCGTTTTCTGGACTTCGCTAGTTTAATCCTAGAATTTACTTAACCTTTTCGATTTCTGTTGCAGAGTTAATTCTGCTAATTCAGTTAATTTGTTGCTGATTCAGTTAAATCAAAAAATGAAAGCTGAAAAGAAACTATTAGACAAAGGGAATAAATAAACGACTATCTTGTGTGTTGTATCAAATGAAGAAACCTCTCATGGTCGCTATAGATAAAGAATGGGATAAAGAACGAATCAACGAATCTACGACAGAATCAACGACTGCTTATGATTTTTGCCAAAAGAAGAACAAGCCAAAAAGAGCATCGTAGTGGGGAAAGAAGCAGGATAAATCCTCAAAAACTCGTTGACTCGTTGTCTTTATATCAAGAAATTAGCCATTCAATTATTGCAGTAATCGAAATTCTTCAAAGTGAATGTGTAATTCTACAGGCTTCTGTCATGTCTACAAAATATTAAATTAGGTAATGCTAACTTGACGTGAACAGTCACTGTAATTAGAAAGGAGCCTATGCGTACATATACATATGTCCTCTCCTAAAAGAGCCAGTTTCAGAAGTCCTATGTCTTCCAGAATCAGTCTAAAATTCACCCTCTCCAAAGAAGGGCTCTTTGTAAATACGACAAAGTAAGTGCAGTGCTGAGGAATCAAGCAATCAGATCCTCTCCCAGTTCAACGACGTGGCTGAAACTTGATCACCCAAGGAACAAACAACTTTTACATTTTATGCTTTCCACAACAACTAATAGCCAATAAACCCCTCTTTTTCACTGGAGACGCAAAAATGCTGCCCTTTTTTAACTCACCAAAACACCTGAAGACCTGGTCCAATGTGTATAACGTCTGAGCAGCAGCAAAAAATGAAAATCATTTGAGACAAGAATAGATAAAACAATCAACGAAGATACTGTTAAGCCATGAAACACGAAACGAAATATCAGCTATCATCAAGTCCACTTATCACAAGTTCTAGCGGTAGTACCGAATAATCAGTGCAAGCGACCATTAGAATTGAGCTCACAATGAATAACACAACTGGCTTTGAAAGAGCCAGTCCATTGTCAACGTAGCCCGGAGTGGCCACGGTTAAACCAAAGATCCGCTAACTACCGTATACAGCCAACGTGGCACAGAGTCCTTTTAATCCAACTGCAATACAAACCCATTTGTTGAGACAAGGTCATAAGCAAGACCACAGTCATAACCTGAATCAAATGGGTTAAACCCCAAGTGGGTTTTAGCCCGACAAACAAATTAGATACGTCAAAATGGTATTATTTGTTACAGATATAAGCAAACGAGGCTTCATTACAACAAAAAATAATTGCAGAATAGAATGCATAATATATATGAATTAAAAATTGGCTGCAAAACGTTCATTTT
>JASAND010031123.1:0-12268 GCA_030248195.1 Trissonchulus latispiculum
TTCCTTCCCGTTAATTAGTTATGCCTAATTAGCACTTTTCAAAATCCGCAAAGTGCCTTTATAGCTCATATTATGGGGGGGCTCTCCGAGCACCCCCCATGATATATAATATATATATATATATATATATATATATATATATATATATATATATATATATATATATATATATATTAGAAGTGTGACGTATATATGTATAGTCTGATTCCAAAAAAATTGGTGACAAAGTTCCCAAAAATCCCGTGCCAGACAAGGTCGTATATATCCAGGATTTTGGAAAGGAGGGGTTGACAAAACTTTCCTGAAAAGGAGGGGGTTTGGACTAAAATTACATTTCGTAATGGAGTATTGATAAAATATATATAACCTAAAAGGAGGGGGTATCAACCCCCAAAACACCTCCCCTGGATTCGCCCATGGTGCGTCGGTGCCGGATCTCCCAGGTACTTCCGTTTCGAGCCAAATTTGGCAGATATAACAAGTAGAAGACCGTAGTAATATACGTAGTAGATCAGTTTGGGTTATATATATAGCTTATCTGGTGAAGCCAAAGCCCCAGCTAGAAAACAACCACTCCAAAACCGCCTTCGGACAGGTTTCGACACGGTGTCTGAAAAATTGTCTCGAAACCACAACTGAAAACCCGGTTTATATATAAGTTCCTAATTGCGGTTGGTAGGTTACGTATCCAAGTACTCACGATATATACGCTGCGGCCTGGCCCACCCGATTCTTTGGGAGCGAATTCCCCAAAAAGAGCCAGTTCGGACTTTGCAAAATTTTGGAGCAAAAAACTGTCAAACCTGACTATACTTTTTTCTGCATAGTGCGTTCGTATACATGTGTACTACGTATATATACGTATATATATACTGGGTTTACTTTAGTGGGGGGCGCCCACCACTTTTTGGGTTCCCCCACTCGAGCACCTCCTCCCCCACTCAACCTAGGGTGCATAGCTGTTGTCAAACCTTTACAATTTTTGGTCAGATTTTTCAGGAATTTTTGGGTCAAAAATTGTCTATTTTGGTACTAAAACTTAATTTTTGAGCACTTTTTAGCATAATTATATATGTAGCAGTATATACATGTAGAAAACAGGCTAGTTTTGGCATTTTTAGCCCATTTAACCTTCAACCCACTTTTTTCGCCTAAAATATATATATATATACTCAGTATATTCAGGGGGAACATCACCGGCTAAGTGGGGGAAAACATTGGCTCTCCCCACTCGCACATGATTGAGATGCAAAATCTAGTGCAAATGAAAGTTCAAATCTTGAACTTTACGATCATAATACAAATAACCGTTCCTGTCGATTGAGCGTTCGTGTGGCATGGGTCCAATGTTGGCACCCACGTGACGCGACCTAATGACTAAAGAAGCTGACAAGTTTCGGTTTGGCATGGAAGGATCAAAAACAGCATTGCCTCACTTGTAGTTGAAATAGACGTATATATAGATAAAGTATGTAAAACAAGGATAGGTACTGTTTGCTTCATTTGCACCAGCGGTAGCAGTATAGCAAGCTTAACAATAAAATCACCCCACCCTGCAGGGTATTTTTTAGGGATTTTTTCGGGGAGGCTTCCCGGGCCCCCCCGGGCCCGTGGGGGGGAAGAAATTTTCGGGGGGGGGAAGATTTTTTGCGAAAATGAGCCAAAAAATGGTATTTTTTTGCGTATTTTGCATGGTGAGACGCTAAAAGTTCTCAAAAATGCCAGGATTTAAGTTAAAAATAGCTGTTTGTACAAAAAAATCTCCGGCGAAGCCGGAAAATTTTTGAAAATTTGCCTATTTTTGGCAAAAAATTGGGCCTCCAAAAAATCCCGGGGGGAAGCAAAAATCCCGGGAGGGGGCGATTTCGGGGGGGGGGAGGTCAATTTCGGGAGAGGTCCCCCCGCCCGCCCCCCCCCCTGTAAAAAATACCCTGCCCTGACTCACAGGAAAGTCGCAGAGACCCAAATTTTTGCATGGTGATAGCAACACATCTCGACATTATATACAGCCTGTGAGTTTGAGCCCCTATGCCCTCTCCATGCGTTCAGGGCAGACCTTTAAGTGAGAGTACCCAAAAGTGACCTCAAAAACGTTCATGACCGAAGTTCGAATTTCGGCTGCTATTTACTAAGGGAAACCTTAGGCAGCTCATATTGTGCATGTGACATGTCCTGACTGTGGGCTATCGATACATATATAGAAGTTCCCAGTCGGACCTCTGAGCCGTCCTGGGGTGGGTGATTTTTTGTTAAAATTTTAACAAATAAAAATCATTTTCATGTTTCGTTACTGAATTCAGAATAGAAGCTAGAGCAAAACTAACGTCAAATTCGAGCTCAGCGACCTCGAAAACCCTTATTGCCGTTGTTTTTGAGGTTGCCTGACACTTCTGGGAGTCCAACCTGGCAATCAGCCGGGCCTGAACCGTCTGATGGTAAATGTGATCCCAGAAGTCAGTATTACGTAGCTTATAGTTACCTAAAAACTAATGCCAGATTTGAATTCAGCGCTCTAGAAAACCCCCTAAAAAAGGTAAAGGTGACCCCTGGAGAATATCTCCATCCCTGCTTCAGGGACAAGGGGTGCCGGTGCTCATCCCCGGATACACAGCCGTAGAGCCAGGAGTGTCACCTCAAATGATGACTGCATCCGTGGAAGGGGGGCCGGCCCTTCAAGGCTAAGCCCTACACGGTCTCCTGTTACCTTCCCACAATTGTGGTACCCATTTACCGACCAATTAAGGATGGATAGCTGGGTTGGCTAGAGCTCACGGCGAACCGATATGTGCTTAGTCTCTTGCTCAAGGGGATTTGTGAAAGCTTTGTGGCAGCGGGGATTCGAACCACGGACTATCGGATCCGAAGTCGAACGCCTTAACCACTCGGCCGGCACGGCACTATAACAGAAAACCCCCTAGAACATGTTTATAGCCACTTCGGACTGTCCAGTTGGTACTGGAGGGTCCGGCCGAGGTCACGTGGGTGACCAGGGTATTTTTTAGGGATTTTCCGGGGGGGGGGGGGCTTCCCGGGGGGAAGAAATTTTCGGGGGGGGGGGAGATTTTTTGCAAAAATGAGCCAAAAAATGGTATTTTTTGGCGTATTTTGCATGGTGAAACAAAACGTTCTCAAAAATGCAAGGATTTAAGGTAAAAATAGTCATTTTTACGAAAAAGCTCCGGCGAAGCCGGAAAATTTTTGAAAATTTGACCATTTTTGGAAAAAATGTAGACCTCATTAAGGGGGAAGACCAAAATCCCGGGGAGGATTTCGGGGGGAAGGCATTTTTGGGGGGAAGGTCAATTTCGGATGGGGGCCCGCCCCACCCCCTGTAAAAAAATACCCTGCGTGACCGTGGGTCACGAAGTTCAGAGTTTCTCTGCCAAAATGCCTGGAAATAGGTTATAATCACTCACAAACACGAAATACAACGTTTTAGCCGTTAAAACGGCACTTTAGAGCCACCAGACTTCGTGCTGGACGCTGTCGGGGGACATCAGTGACCACTACGTAAGACTTCGGCGGGGTCGGTTGCCTTAGTTGTAACACTAGGTTAGCGGTTTTGGGTTCTAAATACGTTATTTAGTGCGCTCTATCCAAAACTGATGAGGAAAAAGTTGCTAGCTGCTCTCTGGGATCCGATCCGCCACTGATTTTAGTGTTAACGGGTGATTTTTTGTTAAACCTTTAACAAAAAAAATCACACATTTTCGTCTACTGCAACTTACTGGTGGTGGAACAACGTAACTGGGGTGGTTTAAAGCTTAGCCCAAGACCTATCCATGGGCCCTCAAAGTAATAGATTTGGTTTAGATTTGCGAAAGTTCCAGCCAAAAAACTGGATTTTGATTCTTTTTGTTAAGCTTGCTATAATTAAAATGTTGGACCTTTCTTCAATTTGTGAACGTTTGTCCTTTTTTGGGAATTCGTTCACTAAAAAGAAGAAGAAAGTTTCCTATTACTTTCTTGGAGATGACAGCGAGTTTTTTTGTTAGCCACAATGAAAGCTCCGGCACATGTGCGCGTATAAATAATATTCCAATCGCAGCGGAAACCTTAAAGTTTTGAACAAGAAACTGGTTTCTAATGAACGTTGCTAAATTTTACTGATGGAGGTATGATTATCGAGCCTCCTTTTGTGCTCTTCTTGGATATTTTCGTAATTCTGTGTATCTTGATTATATATGTCTTGTGTTTTGTAATCAGCTTTAACAGAATCCGTTGTTTATCCTTTTCTTGTAGGTTTTGTGTGGTGGAACGCCCTTATTATTGCTCTCTTCTTTGTTGGCTTGTTGGGTGCTATCGTCTTCTACTGCGTTCGAAGCCGAAGTCAGGAGGTTTGTTTGCCATTCTTTTCTTGGGCTTTATTTATTTGTTGTTTACGTAGAAGGAGTGAGTCATGCTGGGGATAGCATGGGATACGCACGTATGCGTGTACAGTCCCGGCTAGAAGTTACAGCACATTAGCCGAGACTGGCTCGCGACTTGCTCGCGTTCTACTTTTTGCCGTGTGGTTTTTGCAATTACTTTTTCATTGTAGTTATGTTCTTAAGCAAGAGCCACGGTAATGTGCAGATTGAAAATTTGCTATGTACAGGATTCAATAAAAACCTGTGACTTAACTTTTTCTACATATTTATTATGTATAGGCTTCAATAAAAACCTTTAACTTAACTTTTTCTACATATAAGCCAACTAGTTGTCTGTGCACACGTAGATACGTAAAATAGCTTAGCGACAAAAGATCAGACAACCAGTAGCTGTAACAAGCGTCAAAAAACAACTGCGACCAGATTGCGAGCAGACTGCGAGCAACTGAACACATAACTTCTAGCCGGGACTGTACGCCATGCTGGGGCACAAATAAATTGAGAAATGGACTTCTTTTCTCCTGGAGATAGGACACCCCTAACTATGTAGTAAACGTAAAGATTTGGGAATTGTGAAAACCCGAAACTGCTTTTAGTTACACAATTTGTTATTGTATTGTGAAACTATGGGTTTATACGTATTAAACCGAATTAAACTGGACTTAATCCTATGATTTTCTTAATTCTTACAAAGTGAACAAAAATCAGCGAGATTAGACTCTTTTATAAAGTCGCTGTTTCATGTAAGTGCAGCATATGGAAGTAAAGGCAAAGTATTCAAGAAACAACATTCTAGGCTCTTCCGGTTCAAGTACATACTTTGACTCATTTCAGTGCCTTGAAACGTACGTGCACCAGATTTATTCCGTTGCTTTGGCAATGGTAACTCTTTGGTAGCTTTCCAGGCAATCATTGCTGTAAAAACGATTGTTTTTATCAATGTTTGCATTTGGTGCGCCATGCGCCATTTACCGTGGTGCTATCAAGATTTCTTTCTCCTTTGTTTTTTTTGTCTGTGTTGTATCTCTTTATTATATACGTATTCCCGGTTGTGAACATATGCAGATTATTATGACTGTGCGGATATGGTTTTGTGTGTTGTTTGAACTTTTATTTGTACTTTTTAGCGAAAATTTGAGGAAGCCACCAAGGTTGGCTCTACCACTGCTAAGCCTAAAAAGGCGTCCACTAAACGAACTTAGTAATTGGTAATACGTAATGCCGGTATTAATCACACATGGAATGCAACATTGCACGTGGTGCCTACTTTAAGACTTCTGACTAACTTTTGCATAGCTGGCCGGTTTCTTTCGGGTTCTTCACCACAAAACAGCCACGTGAATTTCAATGAGTGCTTAAATTCAAACTGTCCTCTCCTGTAGACTTTATTACTTGATAGAGCAAAGATCCTTTTGCATTGGAATCGGAATCTTTTCTTTGTTAAGTTTCAGTGAAATCATGGTCACTTTCAATTGTGATATAAATTTCCAGAGCCCTTTCTAGGTTTCAATTATTTTCCAGATCACTTTTGTTAACCTACAACCTTTCACTAACACCGTCTTGCTCAATTGTACTAACATTTTCCTCTTCTTGCCTTCACTAATCACTGAATCCAACAGCATGATGCGGTATTTGTTCTGTGACAGGCCATTCCGATTTTCCAGATGTAGAGTAGATATTTCTGTGTGTATAATAGTGACTATGCTGTCAGCTACGAACTCGATTAGTGGTTCGAATTCCCTTTTCCGGTAGCTTGAGCTTGAGGAACTGGACCGTCCACAAAGGCACAACCAGGTCGTCACTTGAGTTCGCAGTGAAACCGGACATGAATGCGTAACATGGGGATTGACTCAATTGAATTACTCAAATTCACTTTGCCTTGTCGATTTCATCAAGCCGTCTAGGCATATATGTATATAGCCATGGGGGAAAACCCACATTTTCGGATTTTGGCTAGAACTTTTTTATTATAAGGGCTAGCTGAGAACTTTATATACCAACTTACTTGGCATAGTTAGAACTTTCTTTTTGGGATGCACCGGGGCCTGGCTCCGGCTCCGGTCCCGACCGGGGCCAAAAATTAGCAAAATTTTGTAAATTTTTGACATTTTTTGACCGAAATTTTGAAATTTCGAAAGCGAAAAAGTGTTGCAAATCGTTTGCTTTCCCACCGATTTGAATGAAAACAACGACAGTAACGTTTGTATATATATCAGAAATTATTGCAAAATTTGCTTTTAAAATTTTCGATTTGAATCACCAATTTCCAGGCCCAGGTACCGGGGCCAAGGTGGTCTTGGCCCCGGCCGGGGCCACGATGAGATGAGATCCCGGCCGGCCCCTGGCGGCCCCGGTGTATCTCTACTTTCTTTTAAGCCTATTTGCACTTCTCAAGGTTGTACGTACCGTTAGACCGGTGCATATATATAATGCAAAAAGTAGCGGGGGGAAACCCAATGGGGGTAAAAGCCCACCCCTCACAGGTCTCAAAAATTGTCGTAGCGCTATTCTGACACTTCCGGTGTAAAATTCAACTCTTTTTTAGCTAGTATAAATCAAAAAACCCGATCTAGGTACCTTTTTCTGAGATCTCATGCTGCCGTTAAAAATGCAGCATCAACTGGACAGGTGTTTCATAAAGTTTAACACATAAACATAGGGCGATTTTTGAAAAATGCTAAAAACGATGTAATTTGATTAAACTTATATATTAGTCTATCGTGATCAAAGGAACGCTTGCATCAAATTTTTCTCTAGCTAGACAAAAGTTCATAATATTGTCCTGATGTCCTCCAGTTATAACGATTGTAAAGCAACTTTTTACTCTAAGTTGGCCGCGAATGTGGGTTGTTCGAAGAAGCTGTGCCTACAGTACTTTGTTTGCAACCCAGGCCTGTTATATTTTCAAACCTATCCTTGCCATAGTACTCCGAAACTGCATCCCTAGTGATTGAAATGGGTGAACATACGTAGTCTTCTTCTGTTTCCTTAAGGTGCTGGTTCGGGTTCGTGTATTTTTGGGCTTTAAAAGCGCAATTGTCGTTGAAATTCATTCAGATTTGCTACAATTACATCTTTTAGCCTAGAAAACATTTTAGAAAAGTCGGGGCGTGAAAATTTGAGTTTTGGAGAAATTTGCTTTGATCCGCCATAACTTGCACCAGAGTTGGCGCCGGGTCCGGGTATCCGCGCGCCGGGCCGGGTCCGGGTCCAACTTTAGGACCCGCGAGTCCGAATCCGGGTCCAAAATACTGAAGAAAGCTGGATATTGGTACATTTAGGGATGTTAAAACTAGTGATGTGCGCCGGAGCTCCGCTCCGACGGAGCTCCGATTTTCGGTGCTCCGGAGCGGGCTTCTGCTCCGGAGCTCCGGAGCTCTGGGTACCCGGAGCAGCCATTTTTAAGCTTTGAAGCCTGTCTGTTGTTCATAAGTTGGGTAACGAAGAAATATTTGAAGCGTTTTTATGATTTCTTACTGTAGCCTCACGAACAGTGCGTAAGAACTGCAATAAATATAGTGCTCGTATTACTTTTAATAATTTTTTCTATTCTCTCAAGACTGCTGTATGATTCGTTTTCTGGAGACAATTTTTCCAACTTGTCCAGATCATAAAAGTTAAATTTAAATACAATTCTAAACAATGACTTTTAAGAATTGCTTTTACAAAAGTTTTTAATTAACTGTAATTATTTAATCCATCAAATCAATTATATATTCCCTTTTCCAATAAAATCTATTCTTTCAATTAAACTTTCAATGTCTACAAATGTTTTGTTTGCTTTCATCTCAACCATCTTTTCTAATTTCTCGTTGTTCGAATTTATTTTGTGATTACATACGTACTAGTTAAACAGTGGATAAAAGCAAATCATTTGTTAAATCTATATATAATAATTCATTATGGATTTGAAAAATTTAGGTTTTGACGAAATTCTCGTAACGAGTTTTATGGAGTCCTAATCTATAAAACTTAAACTTAGTAAATCTTGAAAAAGTGAAACATTAGAACTAAAACGGCAGTGTAAACTAACAAGGGCTTTTATGCAAACACAGTACAATTAATAACCAAAGATCCATTAATTTTGTGAAAGTTGGATAATCTGAACTCTTGTCAGATCAAAAATACAGGAGCAGATAGATCAAATGTGTGTAGCAAAGAAAACAGATTCTGAACATAAACATGTGAAGCGATAAAAGTAAACAGTGAGTAGACATCCTTTTCATTGTAAAAATAATTTGATTAGCTTAAATTAAAATTTTTACAGTTTTAACCTCCACAAACAGTCGGAGCTCCGCGGAGCTCCGGAGCTCCGGTGCTCCGACAGCCCGCTCCGACCGGAGCTCCGGAGCGGGCAAATCTTTCAGCGCACAACACTAGTTAAAACATTATAATTTGTTGTTTTTCTAATAAAAAGTTGGTAGAACCGATGTGTCGGCATTGAGATAGAATGTTTAGTAGTTGCCTAGAGGCCTTTCTAATCTATGTTGCTCTGCTGGAGAAACAAAATATGTAACTAGAATTGGAAATAGAAATATGATAACACGAAATGATAAGATTTTGCAAAGCACGCAAAACTTAATCTAGCAAACAAGCTCAAGGATATTATGTACAAGCCACCAAGAATTCGTTCACCTCCTTTTCTCCAGAGCTATCGTAACTTATCCGAAGGACACTGTCTCTGGACTCATTACAACAAATTGCTACCAATATTCAAACGAAATCCCAAACGAGCCCTAGCACTCAAATGAAATAAAAAATTGTCGTAAAGCGTAAAATAAATAATAATAATTACCTTAAGCTTATCACAGGTTGTATTCATGACTGGGCTACTAGTAAAATTGCAGTGAAATTTAAGATTGCAGTGAAGGTTTGAAAGGTTCTTTTTTAGATCCGGGTATCCGGATCCGGGTCTGGATGGGTCCGGGCCCGTCCTAGCGGGTCTGGGTCCGGGCCGGGTTTGAAATTTTAGACCCGGAGCAAACTCTGACTTGCACTGTGGCTACCCTACACGGACGAACTTATAGTCATTCCAATCCTCTCACCATAATCTATAACTTTGCTCTTGAGAGTATTCTTTCATTCCTTACGGTTTAAGAGATAACAGCGAAAATTGATTTTCGAGGTCCAAAGCTGACCATTTTCCGAAAAATCAAATATTGTAAGATTTCGACAGTTTCAACAGCGCTTGTCCCTCGGTAAAGTATTGACCATATTTGTAGTCTACCTAAAGGATGTGTTATGCCCAACGGAGAGCTCTCTCGACAACTCTGCCTACGCACAGTAACGAAAATGTGCAATTTTGGAAATCGCAACCGGATAGTTTTTAACACGGATTTCTCTCAACTAACATAACCAATTAGAAAACGGCTTTACACACGCATTTTTGGTCGTAACGATCGCCGAGGTCTATTTTTCATAGTTTCGCGTTTTGTCTTTCCGTTCGAGAGAAACGAGCGTCCGAACTTGAAAATTTTGACGAAAATCAGACAAAATATACATTCATCTTAAAATCTTGAGCTTACCTGAAATTCTTAAAAGATTTCAGATGAAATAGCCCTCGGGAAGACGTTTCTTTTGAATCCAGAACTGGTCGCTTTTCTTTAGCCTTTCCACTGGAGAAATCCATGTTCAAAAATTTTTTTCATGTCATCGTTAGTTCAACTTTCGAACAGTTGAAATGAGACAGCTATACTCTACCTAGTTTTAGCAAGCACATTCTAGGCTTTAAAATTATGTAAAATTATCGTTGAACTCCAAGAATTGAGTAAATTACAGTCTTTCAAAGTTTACTGTAAATACCCGAACCAGCACCTTGAATCTGCACTTGTATGGGGGTTTACTATGTACATATTTTCGAAGTCGTTACATATTACCTTTTAATATCTGCATGCGTATATTAATAAAATGATATCGATTAAAATGTTATGCTTGGATCTGACTAGCTATACTCTTACAAACTAATAATATGATCTAATACAAGCATTGTGTGCACCTTATATATATATATATATATAATTTCGGGAGGATCTACATAATTATATAGATTGAGGTTCTCGTAAGAGAAAGGTTTTATGCAACACATTTACAAAAATTACTCTGTAATATGAATTAAATAAATAAATATACAAGAAATAAAAATGCTCCTCTGGAGCATGAAAAAGTAATATGGGTGATGGTGAGGTTGCAAAATCAAGAGAGGACTAGTCTTTAAAATGCTTAATATGGGGCTAGGTTAAAAAATAGAAGAGGACTAGGTTGTGAGCGAATTAATATGGGCACAGCTTCGCCGAACAACCCATATTCGCGGTTTGTAAATGTAAATTATTATGCATATCCACGATACATTTGGTTTATAGTTCATAAATAACCTACAGCTACGGTATGTGCTCGAGCTTTATTCGAACTTTTATTTTAGCAAACGTTTTCTTCGATAAGTGCTTCATACTAACCAGCGCATTTTACGTATCCATTTATACGGAAAATTTATATTCAAGAATAATTTAGGACTCTCCCACGATCTTCTATTTCCTCCTGACTTGGACCAATAGCTTTAGCATCATATCCTTAGACCTCTCCTAGTAGTAGAGCCTGCGGTAGTTCAACACAACAAAATGATGATAATTTACGTATATATTCCTAGCAGCTAGTCTAACAGTACATGCAAACAGCTATATTCGATGAGTATTCAACTGCTTAAATTTTTTATTGACTGACATTGATAGCTCTAAGCTAAGACGAAACGTGAAATCCCGCGAATATGGGTTGTTCGGCGAAGCTGTGCCCATATTAATTCGCTCACAACCTAGTCCTCTTCTATTTTTTAACCTAGCCCCATATTAAGCATTTTAAAGACTAGTCCTCTCTTGATTTTGCAACCTCACCATCACCCATATTACTTTTTCATGCTCCAGAGGAGCATTTTTTGTTTCTTGTCCTTCTGTCATTTTAAAGGATCCCTTTCCAGCAATGCGGTAATGGATACAAGGAGCTTGAACAGTGCCATGCTAAACGAGTGTGTCGATTTAGAATATATGCCCCAAAAAACGCCGAAAAACGCGTAAGAAATAAACGAAAAATGGAGAGACAAGAAATAAAAGCTCCTCTGGAAGCATGAAAAAGTAATATGGGTGATGGTGAGGTTGCAAAATCAAGAGAGGACTAGTCTTTAAAATGCTTAATATGGGGCTAGGTTAAAAAATAGAAGAGGACTAGGTTGTGAGCGAATTAATATGGGCACAGCTTCGCCGAACAACCCATATTCGCGGGATTTCACGTTTCGTCTTAGCTTAGAGCTATCAATGTCAGTCAATAAAAAATTTAAGCAGTTGAATACTCATCGAATATAGCTGTTTGCATGTACTGTTAGACTAGCTGCTAGGAATATATACGTAAATTATCATCATTTTGTTGTGTTGAACTACCGCAGGCTCTACTACTAGGAGAGGTCTAAGGATATGATGCTAAAGCTATTGGTCCAAGTCAGGAGGAAATAGAAGATCGTGGGAGAGTCCTAAATTATTCTTGAATATAAATTTTCCGTATAAATGGATACGTAAAATGCGCTGGTTAGTATGAAGCACTTATCGAAGAAAACGTTTGCTAAAATAAAAGTTCGAATAAAGCTCGAGCACATACCGTAGCTGTAGGTTATTTATGAACTATAAACCAAATGTATCGTGGATATGCATAATAATTTACATTTACAAACCGCGAATATGGGTTGTTCGGCGAAGCTGTGCCCATATTAATTCGCTCACAACCTAGTCCTCTTCTATTTTTTAACCTAGCCCCATATTAAGCATTTTAAAGACTAGTCCTCTCTTGATTTTGCAACCTCACCATCACCCATATTACTTTTTCATGCTCCAGAGGAGCATTTTTATTTCTTGTATATA
>JASAND010031126.1:0-16961 GCA_030248195.1 Trissonchulus latispiculum
TGGCCCAGAACTGTCATTTTTATACTACTAAAACCCAATCGACTAATGCTGCAGCTCCACAGTAGCTATATATTTTTCTCAAATTTTCAACAATTTGTGAGAATGTTATGCTGTCCGTGCTTTCAATTTTGGAAACTTAGAAAATTTAATTGAAAATAGATGAAACAATATATAAAACGAATAATTATAAAGATTTATGTAAATGTTGTTCTTTAAATTATTCGGTAAACTCTCTGAACAAGAGTTTTGAGGAAATTGAAATAAATTGAATTGAATACAAAAATTGAATGGAAGATGGATGAACCATTATATGCATGTATTTATCACAAAGCTAAAGTGATTCATGTAGTTTCTACTGAATCTTCCTAGGGATAAAAGCAGTAATAAATTATAAAGCTCGATTAAATTCTGTTTAGTTAGACTATTTCATAAACTTTGTTTCCTGATTTATCGGACACCGTTCCAGTCCTTAAAGTTATACATCTGTTCCTAGCCCTGGCCCTATTGCAGAACGAAGACCCAAATTCCTTACCTTGTTCCTGAAATTAAACACTGTTCCTGTTCTTGATCCTATTCCTGATTATAGACACCACGCACATACCATTCCCTTCTTCATGGAATACAGGTCAACTAATCCCATAACGTAAACAATAGAGGTTTCTTTTGTAAAACGGCAAAAACAATTGCAGGTTTTTAAATAATTTTCCATCTTCACTCTTAGAAATGTTCCAGTAGAAACTACAGGAATCACTTTTGTAGATGATAAATACAAAAGCTTTTGTAGAAAATACAGGTTAAGTCTTGTAATTTCTACAGGACGTTGTTGGTAGTTTTTACCAGATTTTATTTGGTGGAATGGACTACAAGTTAGACCAGTCTTCAATACAAATGAAACCTGTAGTTTTTACTGGTTTACTCTACAGGAAAGTACTCGGTACGCTGATAACGCAAACTGAGTATATAATGACGACAGTGATCATAGTCTGAGGAAATCGCGGGTGATTTTTTACGGTCGCTTCCTGCCGAAAATAGTTTGGGACCGGTCGTTTCCGTTCCGACCGTGCCGCTTCCCGCACCTTCCCAATTTCGCTGGTGATATTTTTCCGAGGGGAAACTTTCACCAGTGATATTTTTTCGGGGGTAAACTTTTCACCGGTGATATTTTTCAGGGGAAAAAATTTCACTGTGACACTGGCCCCAGCTCGTAAAAAACAATTGTTTTCCTCAGTTGAAATTCAAAAAATGAAAACTCCGTCAAAGTTTTACAAAATACATTTATTAGAATAATTGTTTATACTTAGCACTAGCAGGTCTAAATTTACTGTAATAATTATTGCTAAAACCGGCACATTTTGGACAAAACTTTTTTGGCTGGCTGAATTTGTCCTGTTTTTGGAAGCTTTTCCAAATCCCAGAACGAAAACATCAGAGGACAGAGCTGTTTATGTAGTAGGCTCGATATTTGATAGTTTTGTTTTGATGCAATTGCAATTTTAATGAAAAGTTTAGACTATCAGATTAGTATTATATGTGTTTAGTATGTATTTTATTTTTAAAGTTAAATTAAATTTTTATTATTATTAAAACTTTATATGACTTATTATAATAACAAATTATAAATTATTATTGAATTATTATTATTATTATTATTATTATTATTATTATTATTATATTATTCAAATTATTATTTACAGATAGTATTTATTAATTTAATTTACTTAATAGATGTTATTCTCTATTTTATAGATATTATTTCGATAAAAGGACAACCTTGTTTTTAATAGTTCTTTGGAAAATTCTCTCTGAAGCAATTCTCGCTAAAGCAATTCTCTCTAAAGCAATTTCTCTCTAAAGCAAAACTTGTCTTTTGGGCTTTCTCGCTTATGCCAATTTTTGAAATAACGAACGCGCATTTTCTCACTAAAGCAATTCTCACTAAAGCAATTCTCGCTAATGAATGCACACGGAATTGAGACAGCTGTAAATCTGACTAGCTGAACGCCTGAAACGCTTCCAGTTAAGAGCAGAAATGTATTAAAAAGTCGTAGAGCTTGTAGGCAGAATCGCCGGAAAAAATATCTCTTCCTGTTTCTGTCCAACTTCTGAAAACATTTTTGAATTCGGTCTTGTCGACAGCAGACCCATACAAAACATTAATATTAATCTCAGAAATATTAATAACGTTTTGCAATTTTCAATGATGGTTTTTCATTCAGTGTTTCAGCGCACGATCTTAAAGCCGCTACATAATGGTGTGGTGGTGGTGTGGTGCACTGGCCCGGTAGTTTCCAAAAAAGGGAGTGTCAGAGTCAGAGCATCCGCATTCCGCAACATAACTTACATATGCAATCTGGGGCCAATTTCATAAAACTTTGCAAGCTGAGGATTTGCAAGTTGCATGTGTTTTATAAAGGGTCAAGTGGGGGGACGCCCCGGAATCAGCACTTGCACTTGAAATGCGAGTCAATTAAGCTGCAAGTTGCAAGCTCTCTTCAACACTAAGCAAGTGTTTCATTAAAACCCGCTGAAACCCTCACTTACAAGTTGCACTTACAAGTAAAGTCGTTCAAAAAAATTTGAATATTTTCTTAAGTATTCGTCAGTTTTTAACCAAATTTAAAAAGGTACTGTTTAACAGGTACTCGGTGCGTTGCTACGCGGTCAAATTTCGCAACTTGCTTAGCTAATTTCCGCAAGTTTCCGGATAAGTTTATGAAATACTTGTAATCCACACTTCCGTTTCAAGTGCAAGTATATACTCGCAAACTCGAACTTGCAAATCCGAAATTTTTTATGAAATTGGCCCTTGGTTGCCGGTTGGGTAGCCAAAACAAACGGGGGTCTGGCTGAAATTAATTTGCTGATAGCAAACTTATAAGGTGGCTTGCACCAGTCGTGTTTATCTCCCGTTTAAACTAAACTTGAGTTTAAACTCGTGTTTAGTCATTAGTAGGCTTGCAAACTCAAGTTTAACTTTAAACTGGAGTTTAAAATTTGTGTATTTAAACACCACCTACTGGAAATTTAAACTTGAGATGGACCAGGTTTAAGGTCGTCTTTAAGGCAAAAATGACAGTTGCTTGCTGTTTTTGACGTCGGATACAAAAACTAAGAAATCATTAAAGTTGTAAACACAGTAATTTTATTAATACCGTCTGAAAATTTACTTTTTTGACGGAAAAATGGTTGCTTTAACTTTTCATCATTAACCTGTCAGTACCGACTGTACATGCTCACCCTCAAAATAAGTACTTTGAAAATAATTGATTTATGCTGAGGAAGCAAAAGATGCTTTCTTTTTCTTTTATAGCCTCCTGTTTAACGTCAGGTTTAAGTTTATTGAAAGTTCTGTTAAATTAAGTCCCATTTAAACCTCACGTTTAGCTGCTGTTTAATTTAAAATTCTAACTTTTTATTGGCCAAATTTATCATTGTGATTGGCTGGCGGAACTAAAACGTGGCCAAGCCATGTTTAAGTCGTGTTTAAATTTAAACACGAGTTTAGTTAAGCAGCAGTTAAACACCACTTGAGCAAATGATTAAAATTTAAACTTAAACTGGAGTTTAAGTAAACACGAGTTTAAGGGTTTTTCATGAATAAACTAAACACGACTGGTGCAAGCCAGCTATAGATCACGTATACCCTACCTGTCACCCCTAACAATGCAGATCAGACAGCAGAGTCCAATGAGACCAAAGCAAAGAAACAGGAGAATCCCAAGAATGGCTCGTAAACAGCAAAGATCAACGAATTCCAAGGATTGCTCATTGCAAGCCGGACAGACAATATTTCCATTGACTATGATGACCTGAGTTTGCGGAGGCGGTGGAGGTTGAACGCCGGGATGCTGAATTCCAGGCCCTGGATCCGTTTTCTCACCAAGCTGAGGATACAAAGGTTGTTGCACGGCAGCTGCCTCTTCATAAGTAGGAGGAGGTGGCAACATTGGTTCTCCTGACTTTTCGTTCGACATTTTTTAAAATATCTTAAATGGGTGGGTGTAAGAGAGAAACAACAAATAAAGTAGCTATGAGATTCTGGTATGGAACGTTGAAGCTAAAAAATTGAAAATCAACCTGTTTTCTTTCAAGCAGATAACTGGAAACAAGCGGAGCAATGCGCGCTATCTCAACACAGGCCTAATCATGAAAATCTGATTAAAATAACATAGGCTCAAGATATCTCGTGAGCTTAATCACAGACCTTTGGTTTAATCAATATGCTAAGACGGTTCAGTCAGTGTTCCAGATAGTAATTAGTGAAGCATCGTGTGAATGACGTATGACCGGGTTAGTTATCAACAAACTATTCCAACAGAAGGAAAAAAGCACCTACAAAATATTTCTAACTAGAAAGAAAACCTTCACGCACCTAAGCCCCAATAGGTTTGGGTTTGATGTTGTTGATATGAATGTACATGAACTGAGCCCCAGAACATGTTTAGAAAAAAGTTTTCTCTTCGAGGTCGCTAAGTGTCAGGCTTGTCGTGCAGAAGCTCATACATTTCCTATAAATTTGAGTGACTGCCTCCGTCTCAGAGGACAAATATAAGCTGAAATTAAATTTGAGAAAAAGCCTGGCCCATAGAAAAAAGGCCGCAACTGGAGTTTAATGGAGGAAACTGCTGAGCAACAACAAAAATGTTGACTCAGATTTGCTACAAAGTAATAAACAACTTTTCCTGACAGCATAAAAAATCAAATGTAGGGAGCCAAGCCTCTACGCTCGTACGTACCTCTCTTATTTTGAGAGTTCAAGCCATTTTGTGCCAGTTCCTAGCACATCAATCGAAGATGCTCTAGCAGGTCTCAAAAGCAGCTATGTAGGCCTATTCTCTCTGGCAGTAGACATAGAACAAGAATGAGTTTTTGAAATTGATTTTTCTCTGGCTTCGGCATTCGCCAGAAGCAAAGGATTAGCTAAATTTAAACCTAGTCAAAATGACGGCAACAAAACGTGTATGAGACAGAAAATGGAAAAAGCTGGGCCTTGAAGCAATTATAATGGACCACAAAATACTACTCTCCCATCTTTCACTCCGACAAATTAATATGTAGACTGAACTGTGGGCTGTTCTGTTGAAACTTTACAAAACAAGTTTTCGCTTTGCAACAACAGATTGAACTTTACGAAAGACCTGATTCTGAGCATGGGAACATCAAGACTGGACACAGCAATCTGTTTTAAGTAAACAGAAATGCTCGTTTAGCCTAGCTCACAAGATATAACCAACTAGAGGTAGAGCCTGGGCATAGTTCAAATGGATTGCGGTCTTTACAACAAGACACTGTGTGTTTGGACTTTATAGGTTGAGTGATCATATTAGCTCATCCGCCTCACAGGAAATTGTTTTTCAAATTCAAAGGTGTTTTGGGGCAAAAATTGAAAACCAGAAAAAATGCTTTTTTCAGCGACTTTTTTTCAGTTCGCTCCAGCACTTTTCTGACCATGAGTATTGAGTTTTTGGGGTCTCTCTTTAAACCTTATGGCCTCAAGTTGGAAGTGGGTATCCGAAGTACCCCGGTTCCTCGAAGCTCACTCACCTTTTGGGTACCCACGGGATAACTTTCAGGGCTGTGGATGGTCGCGCGTCAAGAGTCGGTCAATAGACACTTTGCTGAAATTAATTATAAACCAACCGTGTAATTTCACTAAAAATACTATTTACACAAGTAGATACAAAACAGGGGTTCTGGGACAAATCCGGAGCCATCTCCAGTGTAAAATCCCTGTGCTGCGAACTCCCTCTAGTTCAAAAGTGGCACCTGATTTTTCGCAGCCTCGAAGCTGCGGATTACCAGATGTTTTTTACCGTTTCGACCCCTGCCAGGAGGTCTCATCAGACGGCTGGGCTACCGTTACGGTTTTTGTTGTTTTTTATTAAGACAAATTCTATTCAATAATAGCAACGTTGTATTTAGCAAATGTTATAATTATACAATAATGTAATAGCAACGTTTATATACTGTAATGTCCATATGCATAACTACTAATACCATCTGCATTAATATCATACCACACATATAAATGTTTCTATCAAGCAAAACACAACTAATCAAATATCAGGGAAGTCATCAACTTCCCAATCAGAATCGCTATGCATAGATATAGCATTTCCATGCTTGATGAGGGAGGAATTTGTACGAATAAGGGTGGATAAAAGACATCCAGCCTCCTTTTGTAAAACAGTTGAAGATATGTGACTTCCAGTACAATGACCTAACATCAGTTCAGTTCATACAACATCTTATCGAACGACAAACGTTATACAGGTAATTCACAATATCCTGCCCATCCATTTTCACACAAAGTCGGAGAACTGGGATAGTCAGATTCCCACAAACTTATCAAATAGTTTCCTTCCATGATAGCCAACGTTGGAGTCCCAAAGGAATCAGCATAAGAAAAGTCAGCCATAGCAGCATCTCCTAGTGCAGCATCTTTTGTTAAAAATTCTGATTTGCTCATTGCGATTACACTAACTTCAAATGTTCAAAACACCTGTTCAAAAGCAAACTATTGATAGTACGTCTGATGCGTGGTAGGAGATCGTCGTAAGCCTCTTGATTCGCTTGTCCTGTAGAGTAACCATCTTCTTCATATTCTTTAGAAAGTCGTTTCAATCTTGACTCATGCTTTGCGATAGCTTCTTCTTTTAACTCTTGCCAAAAGTCTCCCAATTTTTCAGTCTGGGAACTGTCAGTACTGCTGCCACTATCGCGTTCACTTTCATCCTCGGACTCTGCTGTGCTACGAGCTTGTGATTATACAAGCTTTGTCGATGAGAGTATGTCTTTGAGCATTCTGGACATTCATACATGGTTAACTAAGTACTTTTACTAGGGAAAGTGCGTCTTTTTATTAATTTAGAGTTTCTTACTTACAGAACGTAAGTTCTTATTGAAAACTGACATAAGTATTTATATAACAAAGCGTAAGTTCTTATTGAAAACTGACGTAAGTATTTACATTACGTAGGGCAAGTATTGACATCACATACCGCAAGTACTTATTCCACACTAACGTAAGTATTGACACCGCTATCGTAAGTTATTCAGTCACTATATACCAGTTAATAATACAGCTCACAACCCTTAGGCAGATTCGAGAACCGGTTCTAACCAGCTTCCCACAACAGTCAACCACGACAGATGTTCACTTGAGCAAAGATTGATTAATGATAGCAACACGTACATTATATACATAACTCGCTTCATGCTTGTGTAAGTCCTAGCTAAACACACACAGCACATATATCATCATGTTATGTACATTTACACCTACCGTTACAATGCATTTACCTGAAGTATTATTTCATTAAGAAATAACGTTCATATCTAAATAAATTATTGCCCTTTTGTGCGTTTGCCTCTGGCCTACAATGTTTGTAGATTATCCTAAGTAATGTACTTAGCTAATAAGGCGTTGGCTCAAAGCTGTTTGAGAAATGTATATAAACAACATTCGGTCAGTTTATTTCTATCATTTTGCTCATAGTTGCATTTGGTCCTAACTTAGCATCCATTATGTGTATAATATGTACCACATAATACGTATGATTTATATTCACATACACAATAATCTTCACTATGTAATATATGCTTACAATATGTTCGTACAGTGCCGCTGTCAATAGTGTAAGCACTTATATCAATTACGGTAAGTACTTTACAACATTCATGTAAGTATTTACATCAAATAATGTAAGCATTTACAATACATTGTATGTATTGTATGTATTGTAATACAATACAAATACATTGTATTTAACACAAAAGTTTTTGCTACAGCAGCTTGGAATCGAACCACCACTTTGAGAATTTTATGAACAGAAGCAAGCGCTTTAGCCCACTAGGCCACGCGGGCTTATGCTTTTGCGTAGCCCAACATATTTGTATACTTCGTTCTAACTACATAGAACCTAACACACGTTTATATACGTTGGGTGCCAATGTTGTTTCCCATAGTTCCTTATCCTTCACACATGGCAGTACGTAAACGTATATAAGGGAATATTTCCACAGCACATAGAAATGCAGCAGTGCACTTATATGCATACACATGATTATATATGTCGTAGTAAATTCTGTATTCAGTAAATACTGTATTTACTGGCCGATTTCAGTAAATACGGTATTTACTAGTAAGAATGGTATTTTCTTTAAACTCACTATCTTTACACGTAAATACCATTTTTACTGAAACTTGTCCAGTAAATACTGTATTTTCTAGTAAATTCTGTATTTTGTCTTTAAGATTGCATATATTTTCACCTGCAACAAAACACTAAATATTACAAAATAACTGTACTAACTTAAACTTATAACGTCTGGTAGCAATCGTTCTAGTTCCGACTTTGTCCAATGACGATCCTTAAAAAATTTCGTAGAATTTCTAAGGTAGAATTTGTCCCAATTTTTCCAGTTTATTCGCTTTGAATTCCACAATTGGTTGATCTGAACGAATCCTGGCCAAGTCCTCTGAAGAAATATTCGGAAGGGTGGAGTTGTTGCCATCAGGATCCATTGAAATACGACCACCTTGTAAATAAATATTTAGGAAAATAAAACTAAGGAACAGTTGCCTGCCTTGCTAGCTACATACAGTGAAGACATATCTTAGCAATGTGTATCTAGCAAGTAAATCTGAATTTAAGAAGATCCTGAGGCACAAGAAAACAGATTGAATCAGGTTGGAACAGAGTTGGAAGTGGGTAGCGGGTACCCACGGGTACCCGCGGGTACCCGCGGGTAATAGAAATTTTGCTACCCACAGGCTACCCGCGCGGGTAGTTGCGGGTATCTCTTGTTGATGCAGTCACTAAAATTCAGGGAATTTTATTGAAAAATGATCGAAAAAAATAGGGTTCGTGTTTGGTGATTTAAAAAATCGCTGATTTTCGCTGAGTGTCCTTCTTCACGATTACTAATCTCAGTTAAAATGGGCGTTGGACTAAACTTGTTCCATTAGGTTATATCCGGAAAAGTAATCATAAGTCTATTTCTTTTTTGTAGAGCTTTCTACTTGCATTTCTCGCTTTCAGTAAGCAGACGTACTAAATAGCTCAGCATACAGACTGCTGTTCGTGCCGTTTTTGCAAAGTTTAAATGCCTTGATTGTATGTGTTCCTTTAGTGAATGGTACATAAGGTCAACCATTGTTCGAAACTGGAAATGTTTGCTCAAGAAATTCTTCAATTCGAAACTGGGAATGTTTGCTCAAAAAAATTGACAAACTAATATTATATAGGTAGGTATTCTAGAAAAATCCTGATGACTAAACTATTGTCATAATCCGTTAGGTAGTAACAAACAATATTTTAGTTGGGGAACTTATATATAATTTCGCTTTGTTTTTATTATTCAGAACGTATATAATAGCTCGTGGTCAATTTTTGGAATCAATCCGAAATCCGCAAACATCCGCAAAGCTCAATCGTTAAGGGGGCGCTTGCATTACCGGGAACGGTTCTCATGAGTTCATTTTTCAACCAATCTATTTCAAACTTTCAGCAATGGTAGTTAGTGTTAAATACTGGCAGTATGTAGAATTTGAATAATCCAGTGCCTGGCTTTCGACTTACAGAACAGGGATAAGATTAAATTTTCAAAACGGTGTCATTCATTATCGGCTGAATGAAATTAGCTCAAATTTTGCACAAGTGTGTAAATAAACCTAACGCAGGGACAATTTTTTCAGTTTTTCCATTTATGAAGTTTTGAGTGTTTTATGAATATTCGAAAACTTTGGAAGTCAATACCTCACGGAATATGCCATTTAAACAAAAACTGAGAAAATTGCCCCTGCGTACCCTTCCAATAAACGCGCTTGTAAAATTTGAGCGAGTTTGGTCGCAGTATGTATGAAAAAACCAAAATTGAAATTTTCGCACTAATCACTTAAGTTTAAATATAATGCTTTTCATAAGTTACATACTATATTTGCTAAAATAATAAATAATTCTGATACAAAAGCGTCATGAAAAACCGTGTAGAATTCATTTTCGAACGATTACTTTACACTTTGCCATACGCGATCGGAATGGTCAACGTAACTTTGCCATATGTTCAACCGCCTGTAATTTTTGATAGAAACCACATAGATAAGAGCAAGAGTCTATAATACCATGAGTAAGAAGCTTGGCCCTTCCTAATGGAAATGGCATGCGAGATGCTAGGCACATTAAGGCCGAAATCTCGGGGGAGGGTACCACTTACCATTGTTCAGCATGTGTTTATATGCGTTTAAACTAAAACGCATCTGATTGGCTAATTTTCTACCTTATGTCAAATTTACGTGTATAAGCGGACCCCCCTCCCCGAGATCTCAAGGGGGGGGTCCCACTTAGCGTTGTTAAGCGTGTGTTTATATGCAGTCGAACTGAAATGCACTGATGAGGACTATGGTAGCTAAATAGCCAATCAAATACATTTCAGTTCAATCGCATATAAACACACGCTTAACAACGCTAAGCGGGAGCCCCCCCCCGAGATCTGGGGGGGGGGGGGTCCGCTTGTACACGTAAATTTGACATAAGGTAGGGAATTAGCCAATCAGATGCGTTTTAGTTCAAACGCATATAAACACATGCTGAACAATGGTAGTGGGAGATTTCGGCCTTAATGTGCCGAGCATCTCGCAGGCCATTTCCATTAGGAAGGGCCAAGCTTCCTACTCTTGGTATTATAGACTCTTGATAAGAGATATGCCAGAGTTGGCTCCGGGTCCAAAATTTCAGACCCGGCCCGGACCCGGACCCGTTAGGCCGGACCCGGACCCGTCCAGACCCGGATCCGGGTACCCGGATCTAAAAAAGAACCAGTTTGCATTTCAAACCTTCACTGCATTCTGAAATTTTACTGCAGTCATAAATTTCACTGCAGCTTTATGAATAGCCCAGTCATGAATAAAACCTGTGATAAGCTTTAGGTAAATTTATTTTACGCTTTACGACAACTTTTATATGATTTGAGTGCAAGGGCTAGTTTGGCATCTCGTTTGGATATCGGTAGCAGTTTTTGTCATGAGTCCAGAGAAACTATTGCTCTGGAGGAAAGTAGGTGAACGAATTTTTATTTTGTATTTTAAATGTATTTTAAATGTATTTTATATTTATTGCTTATATTTTAAAACAATGTCCTTAAGCATGTTTAGTAGATTTATTTTTGCGTGCATTGCAAAATCTTATACTAACTCAATTCGAGTTATCATATTTCTGCTTCCAATTCTAATTTACATATTTTTTTCTAGCCCAGCAGAGCAACATAAATTAGAAAGACAACAACAACAAGCTAGACAACTACTAAGCATTCTATCTCAATGCCTAACACATCGGTTCTACCAATAGTTTTTAGAAAAACAACAAATTATAATGTTTTAACATCCCTAAAGGTACCAAAATCCAGTTTCTTCAGTATTTTGGACCCGGACCCGGCCCGGCCCGCGGGTCCCCGGACCCGGCGCCAACTCTGTATATGCACATCGTTTTAAAGCTCTTTTTACGCCCTTTTAGGCTGGACATTCGAATTTATCATATGAAGCATAAATAATGTTTCGATATTTTAAGCCATAATAGTAGTTATGCAATCATGGATTCCCACGTGCCGAAATTTGGTCAGAAAATACTCCGCCAGCCAGAATAGACTCACTTAGGATTTCTTCAAAATTGGACAATCTGTCCAAATTATACATCAATAATCCCGATAATGCAAGCGCTACCTTAAAATCCTCTTTTCTAATTCAATCTTGGAGGTTTTACATGTATACATTCACAGGTGGACCAGGAAGAATTACCAATCCTCTCAGCAAATTCCTCCAGAAGGGTTATCAAAATTGCTCTTACAGGCGGTAAAAAATTCGGCTACACGGGGCATGAAAATTGCTCAAAGAAAGAAAGTTTCCAGACTCACATTTCTGACGATTATCCGGCTTCGCCTGATCTTTTTACTAAAAAATCGTCTAAGCATAAGCAATGCTATTTTTATTAAAAATCGCTATTTGCAGTTATAATTTAGAAGAATTGGTGAAAATAGTGGAATTTTAACGTCGCTAAACGTATCCAAGGGCCTCTGTCCTCTGTCCTGCCAAATGCGCTTTCGATAGCCGAAAAATATATACATAATTTTCAGCAAATTCAAAACCTTGAGCATTTTTAATTTCTGGAAGATGCGTTTGATTCAATAAAATAGTCCTTAACTTTGTAATATCGGTCTTCTTTCGAAACTACATGAGTCCAACATAAATTTTTCGTCGAGATGCACCGAGGTCGGGTCCGAGACCGGGGCCTGAAAATTGGAAGTCTAGATAGGAGAATGTTCTTAAAAATTCTGAGTTTGGTATTAATTCAAGTATAGGCAAAATTACTATTATTGTTTCCATTCAAACTGATGAGAATTATAATGAACGATCTGTACCAGTTTAATTTAATTTTAACTTTAAAAAATCCAAAATTTTGGCTAAAAATTGTCAAAAAATTACAAATTTTGGTCCCAGAAGCACCGGTGCTTAACCACCGAGGTTGGCATCGGTCCCCAAGCCCTGGTGCATCCCTAATTAAATGTATATTAGTTTAAATTTTTAAACTTTTTGAAAACGTTTTGGTTTGAAAACTTCAGCAATTTGGGTGAATTTCCATATTTTGGGAACACAACTCAACACTGTTAGGTAAAGTATATATGTGGGTTAGAAGGTTTAATTAATTTAATTAAAATTAAAAATTAAAAGTTTATTTTACAATATTGGCATTTTTTAATAAATTTAATGGCATAGTAATCATATAGCATTCGAAAACTTTTGCGGGTATCTTGCGGATATCAGTTGGCTGCGGGCCGCGGTGCGGGGCGGGGCCGGTACCAGCTTGCGGGTATCGGGGCGGGGCGGGTCGCCAAAAAGGTACCCGCTTCCAACTCTGGGTTGGAAGATGGACAGTTGTTAAACCACATACGACACCCGACTCCCGACCCGGGCTCCATGCCATAACCCTACCCACTTTATCCAGGCTATTTTTACAGGGGGGACGCCCCCCACCCCGAAAATACCCCCTCAAGGGATTTTTGCTTCCCCCTTAGAGATTTTTTGAGGGCCAAATTTTTGCGAAAAAAAGGCAAAGTTTCTAAAATTTTCGTGAAATTCATTTTTCGTGAAAATACCTATTCTCCGCTTAAATCCTGGCATTTGTGAGAACTTTTTGCATTTTACCACGCAAAATTCCATTTTTTGCTAATTTATTCAAAAATCGTCTCCACCCGAAAAACCTACAAAATACCCTGTTTATCCATGCCCATGGTCTGCCTGTAATAATCAGACCTTCTAGTTTTGGTGCACTAAGCTAACAAAGGGCCTATTTCTTTAAAGATTAAAATGGTCGGATTAAACGGATTAAAAATCAGCCGAATTAAAATTTTAATTGTTATTTCTTTAATGCAGGATTAAACGGATTAAATGGATTAAAATTAACTCGTTTAATCCGACCATTCTTAATCCGAGGCTTTTGTAAGAGGGTTGAACTCGATCCTTTTCATGAAAAGGGGAAACTCAAGCTTGAGTTGAGTTAAAGGGGCTCAACGATTCCAATAATCGAAGTCTAAAATGTGTAAAGAGCTTGCAAATGATGGTTTTTAATGCTTTCCATCAACGGGGGCGAAGCCTCCTCTCTTACAGAAATTGGACAAATATGCAATAGTTTATTGCTTGCTGGGGACTCGAACACGATTAGATAGAACATAAAAGTGAAGCGATGGTTTACTGCGTTTGATGCCGCATATCGCTGCTGTCAAATGATAACATCCTGTACATATTTACGCTGGCTGGACCAGCAATTGAAAAGACCAGTTACCAATTTTTCATTTCTGGCTACGATTTCTTTCTGAGAGCACGTAGAGGACGGTTCCATCAACCGATATAGAATTATTTTCTCTGCATTTCGAATTCTGAGATTGCTGGATCCCGATGTACCCAGAAAAAGCTAGAAACCGCCAAGTCGGGCAAAGTAGGAAATATCTTTTTGCAGAAAATCCGCTACCTTTTTTCTGTGAGGCGGAATAAGCTATGGCAGTAGGAACCGGAACCGGTCGCAGCATTAATCGGTTGCCTAAAAACAGGATACAGTTCAGGATTGGCATGTAACCTCAGGATCGGCTTATAACCTCTGCTGGGCCCGACAGAGTTGGTGGATCCTGAGTTTAGGAAATTGAGCTGAAATTCAGCTGAAATTGAGTTTATTCTTATGTCGGTGTCACGGTGAAATGTTCCCCCTAGAAATTTTTCCCCCCCCGGAAAAATTTAAACGGTGAAATTTTTACACCCAGAAAAATATCACCGGTGAAATCTTTCCCCCCGGAAAAATATCCGGGGGGAAGATTTCACCGTTCAGTTGTAAATAATTTTTAATATCTATTTTCAACTTTCCAATTTCTTTTTTCCGAATCGAATTTTTAATTGTTTCCTAACGTAATTAACAATATTTTTATGAAGTTATTTCATAAGGAGAAGGTCCCAGCTCCTAACAAATAATACAATTCTCAAAACAGAGATTAATATGGATTTGCCCTGAATTCTTCCGTTGTAGAGATGCAACATAATTTTTTAGAAAGGTCATAGATGTGGAAATGTTTAATGAGAAAGATATAATGGCTGCACTTGATACTGTACCAAAGTGTTTTTGTAGTGCTCCCTTATTTGCGGATTCGATTCCAAAAATACAAACGGATTAAATATAGAGTAAAATTTAAGTTGAACTAATTGAAGTTAAGCTAATTCTTTTGTCCCCAAATTTTCAAGGATTTACTGGTTCTTTGGTTCTATTTCTTTATAGATCCTATATCCTTTGGAAAATACACATACATTATATTTATACTCGATGTACACAGTCTCATTGCACATTTTATCGAATCCTATTGGCTGGAGTTCGTTGCTCTAAGCTAAAGATTTGGTCGAAAAACCATTTTGGTAAATCTTATTTTGTTTTGAACATCGATTTCTCAAAAACTACCCAATGGATTCGCGCGATTTTCGGCAGGAAAATCGCCGAGGGACAATTGTCTTGGTTTCAGTTAAAAAATCCAGTTGCTACAGAAATCTCACTGGAAACTTGCGAAATTTCGTGTCACCACCGCACGGATTTCTGGAGCATTAAGACCTGTTGACTTATTGAGCCAAATACAAAAAAAGCCCACATGTCCTTCTTATCAATACACAAACAAATTTGGGTCGTTTCTACAGTTTCGAGAAATCAATATTAAAACATTTTTAGCCTATGTTTAGCCTTTATGTCAGAAAATTTTTGTTAATTCAGCTGGTTTCGTGAACTCATTTGAATGTTCTGATTATAAGCTTTAAAACGATGTAATAAAGCTCTTTCCAACTCCCAAAATTGCGAAAGTTATAGCGTTCCAAAAAGTGTCCATAAAAGCCCTGCTCAAAAAGATACCAGAACTTTAATAAAATTGAGTTAAACAAGCTAAAAGGATTAATCTTAACTCGGCTATAATACTCTATGCATCCACTCTTTCCTGGGAATTTTCCAAAGGATATAGGATCTGTAAAGAAATAGGCCCAAAGAACCAATAAATCCTTGAAACTTTGGGGACAAAAGAATTAGCTTAACTTGAATTAGTTCAACTTAAATTTAACTCTATATTTAATCCGTTTGTATTTTTGGAATCGAATTCGCAAATAAGGGAGCACTACAAAAACGCACAGCTACAGTATGAAGTGCAGCCATTAAATCTTTCTCATTGAACATTTGCACATCTGTGACCTTTTTAAAAAATTATGTTGCATCTCTAAACCGGAAGAATTCAGGGCAAATCTATATTAATCTCAGTTTTGAGAATTTTATTATTTGTTAGGAGCTGGGGCCTTCTCCTTATGAAATAGCTTCTTAAAAATATTGTTAATTACGTTAGGAAGCAATTAAAAATTCGATTCGGAAAAATTTTAAGTAAATTGATGTTAAAGATTATTTACAGCGGAGGAAAATCTTTAGAAAAATTTACCGGGGGATATTTTAAAATTTCACCGGTGATATTTTTCCGGTGGGATTAGGAAATTTTTCCGGGGGGAAAAATTTCTAGGGGGAAAATTTCACCGTGACATCGGCATTCCAAGTCTCGCTGTCAGTTTTAAACTCGAGCTAGTTTGTGATTAATTCTAAACTCAGAAACTTAAACCTGAAGTTTCATGCCGATCCCGAATTGGATCCTGTTTTAATCAGCCGATCCTGATCCTGAAATGGAACCTAATCCTGATGCCAATGCTGGTTTCAGTCATCTCCCAAGTCATGGGCTTTCCAACGATATTAAACTTGTGTTCTTACCTTGATTTTGCCTATCTAGGGTTCCGTTAATGGTTCCTTCCTTCGTTTATGGTGCCATCCTACGGTGCCGGTAAGAAATTTTCAGGCAAGCCTGCGAGAATCACCGTACTGGGATTAGGGCCGAGCCAGGCCCTGAGCCCTGCCCAGGAGGCTGAGTTCTTTACACTGTGTCACTTGTTTAAATGTTCCACGACGTTAATAGATACTGAAGGATAAACAACTACATTGAACTTTTAAGTTTGTAATTTTCTAGCGTGCGCCCGGCTGGCTGGACATGGGTTCGTAAAGGTGGGTCAGTCAAGAAGCAAAAATATATAAAAGATGTGGTTTAGGATTTTATATTTGTTTCGGCTCTACCGCAAGTTACCGTTAACTGTTTTCGTTTTTCTGTAAGAGATCTAACCAAAATGATGGTAGTTGCAGATTTTTTGCGAAGTTCAGTATTTTCTTAGTATTTGAAGGATTCTTTATTTCGAGAATTCGTGTTTAGTCTTGTAAAGTGCAAATAGGATCGCATGTAACATGACCTCTGAAAAATGTTTTTGTATTATATATGCTAAGCTATGTAATTTTTTTTGGACAAAATTATCCGTTATAACCGCTTGTTGAGTACTATTTTAGATTTCCAATTAGCAATACGTAACT
>JASAND010031128.1:0-45385 GCA_030248195.1 Trissonchulus latispiculum
CTACATAACACCAAGAGTGCATAATTGCACTATATATGAAGAAGAGTAAGCCACTAGAGGGGCTCCTCTTCTTGGCATTGCGTAACGGTGTTACGCCCACAATACGCGAAGGTTTCCCCGTTTGGTGGGGGGAGAGGTAGCTCTTTTCGACAAAGCATACCCCCTCCTTTTGGTGGGGGGGGGGGGGGGGTAGCCAACAGCCAATCAGATTGCAGAGACCCCTCCCCGTTTTGTGGGGGGGGGATAGAGCAGACGATTACGGTAGTTTTGGTTCTATTTGAAAATGTGTCCCCGATTGGTGGGGGGGGTAGCAAAGAGAGGTCCCCGTTTGGTGGGGGGGGGGGTAGGCGAAGAGGTCTCCGTTTGGCGGGGTCGCCAACAGCCAATCTTAGCCTGACTTGCCGACCCCCCCCCAAACGGGGACCCACTTCAGCCTACCCCCCCACCAAACGGGGACCTCTTTTGCCTACCCCCCCCCCACCAAACGGGGAGGTGGTATGCTTGTCGACCCCCCCACCAAACGGGGGTCGCGCATTGTGGTCGGAGCACCATTACGCAATGCCAAGAAGAGGAGCCCTCTAGTATTGTTGTGCACCGGCCTTGTCTAGACCGGCCGGCTGGCCGGCGGCCGCCGGCCGAGAACAGGCCACCGGCCGGCCGGACGGCCGGTACAGGCCGGCCGGCCGGCGTCGCGAGCTGGGCCGGCCGGCGCCGGCCGGCCCACGAAAAATTGGGCCGGTGAACAACACTACCTTCTAGTGGCTTACTCTTCTTCTAATATATAGTGCAATTATGCACTCTTGATAATACTATGCTAAGGTTTATTTAGCTTGACTGGCGTCTACAGTATATGTGTGAATAGATAGCTTGACCTGTGTGTATATTCATTCGTAAATAGAGAAAATTTTAGACCATATATATATATATATATATATATATATATATATATATATATATATATATATATATATATATATATATATATATATATATATATATATATATATATATATATATATATATATATATATATATATATATATATATATATATATGCTTACGACTATTGGCAGGTACATCACAGTCTGTTCCTTTATAACCATCTTCACATTGGCATATGTAACCGTTAGGTTCTGACTCATTCAAGAAACAGGTTCCATGAAAGCACGGACGTATCCACACACAAATATCTTCACCAATGTCACAACTTTCACCTTTCCAACCTTTCTCACATTTACATCTGAAATGTGGGCTTAGACGTAGTTTTTGCCGTCGGCATGTTTTTTTGCTTACAGGGTTCGTCTTCTTCCAGTCTTTCCCGGCTCTGGCCAGCTTGGCCGGCCTAATCATTTGTCGTTCGTCCACTGATATATATATATATATAAACAAAATTTTGTTTCCTGAAAGCTTGAGAAGCAGCAGGAGGAAACTTATTAATTGTGAAATTGATTTTTGAGTCCGCACGGGGGAAATAAGAATGGTGAGGGACGATTAGGTCGGCCTTACTTTTTGGCAACAAACACTACTTAAAAGATCTGACAGTAAATGAAATACATCCTTCTGATACATTTATGCACACTTGGCTTCAGCACTCCACATTCGTTCTGTATACCTACATACTAGGCATGGGCACGGGTCCAAAAATTTGGATACGGGTACCCGGTACTACCCGAAGCCCTATGTCGGGTAATTGCGACACTATCCGGGTACCCGGGTACCCGGGTACCCGAGCACTTTCGGGTACCCGGGTACCCGAGCACTTTCGGGTACCCGAGAAAATTTTAACCCATTTTTCGCATTTGGCAATTTTGAAATTTAACTTTTTTCAGGGGTCTTTATACACACTGAGCTTAGATTGGATATATTTTTATTCCTAAGTAATTTCAAAGGAGTTTTAAAGACTTAAAATGGATTATAAGGACTTTCAATTAATTGTAACGGTATTAGAAGCTGATGCTGATACAGACAACATTGGTTTTTTTATTTTATAACCGCGCTCAGACCAGCAATTTTCTGAGTTTCGTACCACTGTTGCGCTGTCCGTTTCCTCTAACCTTTAACTATTAACAAATTTTAGAAAGCATTTGGATTATAAGAGCAAATTCCCATAACAAAGCTTAGCGAACTTCAACTGCTTGTCTCTGGAAATTGGAACAGCATAAAAGGCAGCAAACAAGCAAAACCTGCACGAAGTACTAAGTTTTGCGTCCTTTTTTGTTTCCATTTTGCGTAGTTTCTTAATGAAACCACGTAAACTAAAATGTCTTGAATAAAAAACTAAACTTTTTGTGATTGAATAGGTACTACACTTTACTGACAACAAATGTAAAATTTTAATCTCACTCGCTCAATAAATTGACTTATGTATTGAGATTAGTGTTTTTACATTTTCCATTTAGATTAATTTTATAGTTTTTACCTGAAAACAATTGCTACTTTCCAATTTCATTTCCTCTGTTCTTTTGCTCTTGGAGTAACTTTACTACAAACTGATGAGAGATGCAAGTACTTTAAAATTTTTATGAAACGTTTACAAGACATTTATTAAATATTCCATGAAATAAATTCATTTATTGTCATTACGATTCCACTGTATCCAAAGAAATTCAATGTAAGCATCTCCCTCAAAACTTGGCTAAACTTTCTCAGTCACTAAAGGAGTGCGCATACCAAACAATCATCCAAAAGCTCGTATGCTAACATTTTTTTGTTAAATGAATGTTCAAACAATCTGGGAGCATTTTCTTAGTTCTTCGTAAATTATTCGAACATGGTAAATTTAATATTTTAAAAACAAATCTAAAAATAGAAAATTATAAAATGTTTGAAAAATACCCGGACTAATTCCTCTTCCCATTATATACGTTTTTCTGTTGTAGTATCTTTTTATAATAGTAAATTTTTTAATATGTAAACTGAAAAAATCTTCGGTGGTTACAAATGTTCTTAGCCGAAAATTTTCGGTGGTTAAAAATTTTTTGAGCCAAAAAATTTCTCTCTGCTTGATCCACATTAATCCGGTTTTATCCGGTTTTTTCCGGTTTTAACTGGATATCGGGTACCCGAAGCAGGACCCGGGTACCCGAAAATTTTCGGGTACCCGGGTACCCGTCGGGTACCCGACTACCCGTGCCCATGCCTACTACATACACATGTGCTCTTTTGGTTCAGTTAGTATGCTATTCAAGTGTTTGATTGACGCACCGAGTATATAACTACGTATGTGTAGGTCTAGTTGTATAGATTAGATACGTTGGGCTTACTGATAATCCAATCCATCTAGAATAGAGATACATTGTCCGTTGGCGCAGGGTTGATCTTCGCAGTATGATCTCACACTTTTACAGTAAGCACCGTAATGTCTTTCCGTACAAATACATCTACAAATACCAAGATAGATACCAAGGCATTGACAGAGAAAGCTTGGGTGATAATTTGTGAATAATTGTTGATCGGTCGAAGCCTTCAGAGACGTGACAGCTCCTTGCCGACCAAGAAAGAATGATCTTAACTCAGCAGTTTATGGAAATCATGCATTTATTTTTAAGTCAGACCGACAGACAGACGGCTGCAGTTCCGGGCTAACAGCTGAAGCTAACGGCAGGCCATGAAAGAAATCACTGATTGAATATATTAGGTGTTGCAGAAACTTATTGGTTCTGTTAAATGCAAGCCAGCGGCTCACGTAAACTCTAAAATTTTGCAACCAGCGAAAGCTGGTCTGTTCTCAGGGATAGGATGTTATAAGTAGTGGTTGGTTAGGTGCTCGTCCAGTTTTTAGTATCGCTGGTTTCATATTCGTTCTGAACATTGATCTTCGAATCTTTTAATTCAATTTTTCAGGTTTGCAGTCGTTATAAAGAAGCAGTTATCCTATCAAATCTCTGAATCGGAACTAGCCACCTCACATACGGGCCCAGGGAAAAACCCTCAAGGACTTGGGAAAATGCCTAAAGCTAGTGCGTACCCAAACTTCATGCCTGGAGTTCTGATCAAATTATCACAAATATCATCATTGTCTTCATTTGTGCAGTCAACACAGACACCAAATTCACCACACGGATCCCCTTTGCAAACATCCTGAGCAATCGTATTACAATACTTTCCTAAACAAATTTATATGTCTTGTTTTAACAGGTAGCTTTTGTCATCCTTGAAAAACAAAACTAATATATACGTTAAAATTGCAGGCAGGCTACCATTTTATTTATGGCTTAGAATAATATCTAAAGGTAGAATAATAATAGTGATATCTACTCTTAACCTTCTGAACTGTCATCGCAAACACATTCATAATCGTTGGAATTGACATCATTCGGATCTGCGGGACTGTAGAGTGGCAAACAGGTAGATCCTGCAGGACAGACCGGACGAAATGTTGGGTCTGTGGTCGTTCTCTTGTAACACGGATCAAAACTTTCACATTCTTCCCCCGAAAAACCTTCGTGGCATCTGAAGCAGCAAAATATAGCAATGACTACGGCACTCACTTAAAATCTGAAATTAGACGGTCTACTGATACAACATCTCACTTTACTTTTTTATTAATTCATTGTTCACACTTGCAATTGCTCTTACTGATGATCACTCAAGTTTTGTTGAAAGCCTACGTACGTACATATAAGTTGTTGCTGCTTCTGTTTTTACTGTTTTTGTTACACTCAAAAGTATGTCTCTTGTCTCACTCGCAAATATATTCATCTGGCTTTCTGCCTCGGCGACACTGTCCTCTGGAACGCTTAGTTAGAGTGTCATAGCCACATCTCTGGCTCAATCTGTTCCTTAAATCAACCATCAAGGGCGAAGTGAGGTTAAAATAAGGAGTCAGTGCAGTCTGAATTGCGGATATTTCTTTGCCAGTATGTTTGCAGGGATCGTATGATCCTACTGCGTACTGACAAAGCAGTCCACTGTAGCCTTTGCCACATTCGCATCTGAAACTGTACTGGTTACTTCTGGTGACAAAGGCCACACAGGGCTGATCATAGGCACAAGGCTCAAAACGGCATGGATCAACTGCATAGCCTGAAATAAGATATACACACTTTTCACGAGGACTGCCGAAGTATATATTTTTATAAATTATTCTATAAGTATATCTGGGTTAGGAGGTTCTCAGAAAGATAATGGAGTGGTGGTGTGTATTTGAATCCGGTGTATAATTGGTCAGCTTTGTCTTCGTTTTTTAATCGGGTGACTATATAATGATAGGTTAAAACTCGGTTCGTTTTGTCCGGTATCGTTGGTGACCGACCACTACAACACGACCCACCACTTCACCTCCGCTCAGATGATGCCACCTATTTTTAAACACTTATGTAGGAGGCACGATTGCTGAGTGCTCACCGAAACCGTCAGAAACAGTAATTCAGGTACAGCTTAGCCGAAATTCTCGCAATAAGGAATATTTTCTTCGTTTATAACTTGCCATGAACGAAATTTTCACAGTGTCGACCGTAGTACTGGCTTGGGCAATTGCAGACGTAGTCTTCAGGACCAGTTCCCATTCCCTCTGTTCTGACACAGGTCCCTCTCTTGCAGGGACGTCTGGCACAAGCCAACGCGATTTCGCATCTCTCTCCGGTGTAGGAATCGATGTCCTCACAGAGACACGGAGTACAGGTCCCATCCGATTTTCGCTGTGCTGTTCCTCTGGCATTACAGTAGTAGAAGGAACAGTAGTCAAAAGTTACTTTGCTCTCACATCTGAATGAAGATTAAAATCAGCAGTGAGGTAGTGCTTAAACTGTAAATTGAATTGAACTCGAAAATGATCTCGTCTAACATTACGTAATTTAAAATTACACTGAAAATGGTTTCGAAACCAGTGAGTAATCTCTATTATTGCTGTCGGGTATTCCGTTTTTGAGGTTGAAATCTGGAGCTTCAATGGAATAGTGGTACGTTTCACTTCATACGTATTTGTATTGCAACAAAATATATTAAGTGTTACTTGCATCAAGATTTCATGAAGCACAAATTTACCATAAATGAAGTTACTAAGCGGGTGCTTTGTGGTGTGCAACTTTCCTTCATTCTTTAATTAAGTCCTGTGCGCTAAGCTTCAGAGCTTTCATGCTATTTATTTTCTATTGGAAATTGTCAAACATCGACCTTCAAAAGAAATTGGTTTCCTTTGTCTCGGATAATATTGTCTTCGAACAATTGCACTTTACGAAACTAATGATGTAATTTTGAAGGTGCCAAATGCGAAATGCATCCAAATAATTGATACTTTTGTTTTGGCATTTTCTTACAGCTGGGCAACTCAATCTAAAATTTCAAATTGTTAGGTGCTATATAATATCACAGCTCTAACTTTTGAGGTTTTCGACCAATAACTATAAAATATGGGCACATGCAGAATTGAAGTCTAATAAATTCTAAATTTTAAAATTTTTTAAAAATCTTAAATTTGTTGGTAAAGGGTGGGACCAAGGGGATCGAAAATGTTTTGTCCCTGATATTGCTGAAAATTTGAAAATAGAGGCTTTCTGGAGGGATGAACACGAATCCGAAACTTTTCCGATTTAGCTTTTCGTTATAGCTCAAGATAAGCTTACATCTTCAGCTTACAGTTTTAGCTTATGTTAAGCTAACGATAAGCTGAATCAAAAACTAAAATAAATTAAATTATTAAATTAACTTAAATAAGTAACTTTTTTACATTTATCAGTCTAAAGTATGCACCCATGCAAAATTTTAAAGTTATTGGTAAAAAATCAAAAGTTAGAGCTGGGATAGGGCAAACAATCCAATGTTTTTGAAGCACATTCCAGTTTCCAATTCATTATTTATTCTATTTGTAAAATCTGCCAAAAAGTGGTCATTGCAATGTGTTGTTTTGACCTAAAGTTTGTATCCCCCCCACACACATCGACACACACAGCTCAAGTTTTTAGCACCGCAGGTGCTGTTATAATAACATTTCTTTTATTAATTTCTTTCATTTGTTTTCTAACCCGGGCAGTTTGTTAACCTTTTGCCTTCGAATGGAAACACACAGGAGCACTCAAATGTGTTGGCTTCGGTGGGATTTTGAGGCCAGTCAGCGTAACTAAGGACTCGGCATTCTCCACCGTTTTCGCATGGTGCCTTCTTACAAGGACTATTTTGTTCTTTATAGTGACATCTGTCTCCAGCGTAGCCATGAGGACATTCGCATTCATCTACTTGCTCTATGTACGTACCACCATTTAGACACTAAAACCGAAATCATTAATTAGGACAAAATTGCAAATGCTAATTGCTTAATGAAAAAAGAAGAAAATCTGGTCTAAGGAATTTGTAAAATTTTGTGCTATGTAGTTTTTATACTGATTGGATTGACTATAAGAAATTTCTTGCATGAATTCTAAATAAACTGTGCTTGGACTGTGTGTAGCATATGCATAAGAGTGTCTTCTCCTGTTCCATTGAGCAGACTCAATAGTTCATCTTAGGACTTTATTCAAAATCGACGCAGGACCTTTAAAAGCAATGAAAAATAAATTGACTCAATAAAAGCTTAATCGAAATTCGAAAGTAAAAAACAAGCTTAACCGGATTTTTAGCTCCAAAAGCATTATCCAAAATAGCCAGCAAAAGAAGAAGCGTCACTCTTTGCATTTCTTCTGACTAAACAAGATATGGCGGTTCGGATATCACTATCTCAATTTATTTTCTTTAATCCATTTCTATTGAAGTTCACGCTTTGATAGATAAAAGGAATGCCTCTAAAGCCAGTCAGTGGCTAATCCTGGTAATTTATCAAGTGAAGTGAAGCTCTTTCCCACTTTCCTTAAATTATTATAGAAAGGAACGCAAGGGTCTGCTAATGGCCAATTTTTCGTTTTAATTATTACAGCTAATGTGTAGGTTGTAGGAGGATGTTTTAATTTATCAATAAATGTTTGGGAGTTGAAAAAGCGGGCAGAGCCGAAGGGGAGGTGGCAGAAAGAAGAAGAAGAAGCCTTCCTTCCTTCCAAGTAGCTATTGATTTAAGCAGAGCTTTAGAGTGTCTGGCTTTCCCTTCATTCGTTTTAATGCAGACGCGCAGTTCCCCCGTTCTCATTCCCTCCCCCGTCCTGTCCTGCCTCCCCCCTTAATTTATAGACGGATTTATTTTGTGTGCTCTTGCAAACATCAAACTCCTCTCTGACTCTCCTCTTCTAACCCTCCACTTTTCCCTCCTTTCTCCCCCCTTTTTCACTCGGAGCCTCCATTTCTTCTGGTTAGACTCGTCTCTTGGTTCTTCTTTCTGTCCTACCCTACATTCTCTTTTCTGGCTCCCTAGATTTCTATATCACTATATGATCTTTCTTTCCTCCTCTTTGTCTTTCCTTCTAACTTTCAATTTCTTTCTGTCCATAGCAAGGTGTTTCCTATACTGAGACAAATGGTGAGGATCTCCTGGGATTAGCAGTAGACAGGTTCTTCAAACTTTGTGCTTTTGAATAAAAAGCTGATGAAATCAAGTTCTGCTAAACTTGCCCATCACTTTTGCACTGAAAAATCCTATATAGAAGCCTACTGGCTCGAAAGTGTCTTCTAAAATGTAACTACAGTTTAGGTTTGGATTGAAGTTTGAAGCTTGGTTCGGTTGTAGAAATTCGGCTCAATCGGTAGAGCGATGGTCTAGTCAACCGAAGATTGTAGAATCGATGATCCCCACCAGGGTGCGAAGTTTTCGGGTCACTGGTGACATAGTTGCAACCTTTGTTTCGTCCTTTCGGTCATTTTACAATCAGTGTACAGACTTTTACGATGTTTTGGCTGATGTGTTTTTACAATGCTCCTGGATTGCTAATTATTTTTAAAAAGAAAAACAGATTACCGCAGCTTCTTTCTATCTACTCCGTTTTTGTTGTCTCAGAGGACTATTTTATAACTGACATTAAATTTAAATTAGGCAACTTTGATGGATCTTTTGGGCGTAAGTCTCTTCAATTCGTTTTGGTCTTTTTATGCTTGTCCAGTTATACTTTTAAGCTAAGCAAGTTTAAGCTCTGGGAATAAATAAAGGTAAAAAATGGAAATGATAGAAATAATAATGCAAAGGCTGAAAAACAGCTAAACAGTTGAATTTACAAGTTTTTAATCCCGAAAATTTAATAATGAATCACAGTTTCCGTTTTGCGATGCTTTAAGATTGATTCGGCCTGTCTGAGTACAGTAGCTAATTGGTACCTTGGTTTTTTATATATTTAACTAATTTTAATTTTTCTTTTAGCTTATATAATGTTGAAAATATTAAATCTTGTTTCCTAAAGACTCGATTTTTCTTTTCTCAAAATTTCACTCTGTACCAAAAAAATTAAATTCTTGCACCTTAAGAAATCTTAGGAAATCTGAGATTGTTCTCTAAGCCTAACCCGTGAGATGGAATTGACCGTATCGACGGTGACGATTGAGATTTAGTAATCCTGAATGGGAAGGTTGATTGCATCTTGGAAAACTTCATTTCTTTATAGTTCATATCTATAGCTTTTTGGTTTTGTTTTGTCTATTATATACCAGTTTTTTTCCGTTCATTCTCCTATAGCTAACTTTTTCAGTGAAGCAAGAGTAAGAAGTGACATTGACCAGCATTGGTGCTTTCAAAGGTAGTAGATAAATTCCTCTAGGCGATGAATTTGATAAATGATAATGTGGCATTATATATATGCTATTTGTCACTGCTAATTAACAATTCAAATTAATATAGAAATTTTTCAAATTTTAAGCATGTTGTGTATCATTGTAGAGGTAAACATAAAGGTAAAATATTTTCTTTGACAGGCTTAAAATGTTTTCTTCTCTGTAAACTAATACATGCCTACCTGACTCTCCGGGGTTCAGTAGTTTTCATCGTGCCAAGTGTACGTATAGACGGTAGTTGTATTGTATTTGTTTTATTCATTGTATTGTGGTGTATGTATATATTGTATTTATTGTACATATGGAGTGTATTTAGGCGTAAGCCTATAAACAAGGTAAGTTCAACCTTGTAAAATCAGGGACCTGTGCAGGAGCTGAGGAAAAACAATTGGAAAAGACTATTTGCTCTGTCCAGTTTTTTTCCAAAACTTTTAACTGTTTCTACCATGTGGCATAAGTATTAAATCACTGAACTTGTCTCACCAAGAGCTCTCAAATGATATGCAACATGAAGAGCTGTTGCTTAAGATATGAGAATTTTCTATATTAATTTCACTGTTAGCTACAAATAATTAGCTTAATTACAACACTGTGATATGTCAAATTGCAAGAAAAGTTTGCGACACTTAAAACTATACAATAGATTGGTCACTTCTATAATAAGTTAGCATTTGTATGAAGTCTTCTGAAAACAGTCAGATTTCAATCGAGGAAAATACCAGCTCCGAAAATCGGGTTAAAAATTTCTCGGGCACCCGAAAGTATATACTTGGGTATCCGGGTACCCGGGTAGTCTCCCAATTACCCAACAGTTTTTTGGGGACCCGTTCCAATGACTACTAGGTTATGACATGCTCCGTGTGTGGTAAACTTTACACATCATCGTTCTTTCTGCAAGCTAGCGGTCGTCTGCAAATTCCCGGATCTCTTCGGAAAAGGCCACCAGTCCCAAAATTAGTGAAATCGTCAAATATGTCGCATATATACGTATGTATTAATGGGTGGATGTATTGAGATGCGTGCATATATGTTTGTTTGAGCATTTTTAGACTGATTCTCTACTGGTATTTCATATAGCCGAGTATACTGGGGGTCCTCCTGGCTGTTCTTATAAATTTAGAATAAAATTTGTATTTATACTACATCCAATATCCAGAATGTGGATATCAATCGAAACCTGACGACATGAACCAGTTCGTAATAGATTCTTAGTCCAGACAATGCAACCTATTTTTGGAATCCCCTGACTCCAGTGCCCTAAAAATCTCCAGCAATAACTTAAAACTAGTAGTAGAGGATCAAATCTTCTGAAAAACCCCCAAGAGCCCCCATCAAAAATTTGAAACTAGATATATGCAGTTACGGATCAAATCTCTTGATTTTTTGATTGTTCCTATCAATTGAGTTGTGCGTTATGTGTAGCCAACTGATCTTTTTTATATTTAGCCATACGGACTTATAAATTTCACTTTTTTGGCATTTGTCTATGTTCGTTGCGTCAAGGGAATTATTTGTTGTGGGAGGTCGATTTTGTCTTGGGGCACTGTAGGGACAGGAATCTTTAATCTGTTTCCATGGATGGAATTTCCTGGAAAAGGAATGATCCATGGTAGCATCAGGGGACGGACGAGGAATGGGCCAGCGTCATGCTCGACAGCAAGTAAACTCAATCCTAGGAGTGTGTGTTGTTTATAAAAAAGTTCGTTTTCTAGAGAGAATGTACATATCGTATGGGGGAAAGTTAATGTATAAGATCAGATCTCAGTAATAGCTAAATTGATATTTCCAACAGTTCTCATTATGTTTCTATGGCATATATTCTAGGTAGAACAAGGAGTTCAACTGTATCACATTCAACGTCACGAGGAAGCCATGCAAAAATGGAAAACTGCCCTCAGAAAGCTCAAAAATTCCCAGGAACGTTTCATTTGTCTTGGCTATTTGGCTCAAGCCTACGGAGAAACAGGGCGCTATCGAGAAATGTTGGTAAACGCTCTCCACCAGCTAGATTTGGCCAACGAAGCCGAAGACGAATATATGCGGGCGGAGGCTTACCTGAACCTAGCTCGGAGCAACGAACGTTTGGCAGAATATCACAAGGCCATTACCTATGCTCGACAGAGCTTAGAAAATCACTCCGAAGATCCTCGAACCCCAGGCTATGCCCATCTATGTCAGGGATCAGCCTATCTAGGCTGTAGCAACTTTCCCCGCGCGCTGGAGTCCTTTGAATTGGCCATGCAAGTAGCCAATCGGGCCCAGGATCGGATCTTGGAACTGCAGATCTGTTTAGGCCTGGGTTGCTTATTTACCCAGCTGAAAGACTTTAACAAGGCGGATATGTTTCTGAACAATGCTAGAAAACTGTTGGAGACAGTGCGAATCTCAGATGTGTATATTAAATATCAGAGCATGATTCATTATCACTTATCACATGTTTATCTTCATCAGGGAAATTTGGACACTGCCAAAGCATTGTGCGAAGTATGAATCAAGTCTGTAGTTGAATATCAGTTTGATGTGATTTAATTTGTTACGTTTGTACATATAGTTTTTACGCATGTGTTAATTAATTAATTTCTTGGTTTCAATATTTAATATAATTTAATATAATACTGATGATTGGTTTTATCGTCAGTTAATTTATGTCATCTCTGTTCGAACTTCTGCAAAAATCTCATGTCCTTGGCAAGATAAGCTGTTGCATTATTTTGTCACCAACTCTGTTTGGCCAAATTCACCAAACTGCAAAACTCACGTCTAGTCACGAAATCTCGCAAACTTGCATTTTGCCAACGGCCTATGTTTGTGTGAAATGTATATAGACAAAACATATCAGTGTTAAGACTAGAGAGTCAATAGCTCACTATTTTAGTGATATTTCAATCAATCCCAACTGTCTGATTAATACTTGTTCGGTAGTAAGACACTTCGAAACACTTTAATTGCTCCGTTTGTAAATGCATGAAGAAACTCAGTTGCGCCATTGTTTGTTACACATTAAAGAATTAAGGGGCCATGCCTAAAGTATTGAGGCGTTTATTTCGTGTATCCTACTTACACCTTTCCTACTTACGCCTAATGTTTGATGTTTCCGCCTAGAGATAACAAAACTCAAAATCCTACTTACGCCTAAAGCTCAAAACTGAAATTCCTACTTACGCCTAAAATATTTCCTTACAAAACTCCAATTCCTACACCTAAAACGAAAGCTCTATCGTAATCCACTTGTATGTTTTTACCGTGCAGACTTTATGCTATGCATGGAAATAACAAATTTATAAAAATCTCCATTTAAAATTCGATGTAACGTTTTGACAAATAATCTTTTGTCAGCTATGCATATAAACTTAAAACTAGAGAAATTGGACACGCATATTCAAAGACATGCGGTCAAACGTGTATGCACTTATGTCTCATTTTATAATTGGAGAATACAACACAGGGACTGTTCAGTATAAGCTAAAGTTGTAAGCATAAGCATACTTAAAATTTGTAAAACTTAAGATTGTATGATCAGCTGGGTACTTATTGGAAAGCTTCTGTACAAAATTTGAGCTAAATTGGTTAAGTTTTGCTGAAGAAATGAAAACTAACTCCTCCTCCACATTGTTTGCTAGATCCTGAAAAATTATGTCCTTACTTTAAAATTTAAAAGCATTTCGATGTGCAGTAATTATTAATTAATTATATTATTAATTATTTCAAATAGCTTGTTTCTGGAAAAAATGGAAATTTATTTCTAATAAATAAAGGTGAATCGCAAACTTGTTATTTAGTTCACGTATATAAGCAAACGTAAATTCATCCTAAGGAAAATTCAAACAACTTCAGGAACACAGTCAGAACGTGGATACTGTAGATTTTAGGCCTAGGCGTAAGTAGGAATCCTAGTTTTGCGTGAACATTCTTTAGGCATAAGTAGGAATATGAGTTTTGACAGAAAGAATTAGGCGTAAGTAGGAATTGGAGTTTTGAAAACGATTAGGCGTAAGTAGGAGTAAGCGTTTATTATTTTACTAAACGGTCAGTTACGTTTTGTATTTTTTAAAAGATCAGCGGAAATAATATGAGTTAAATTAACTATATTATATTAAGCCAAAAATTAGTTTTATTTAAAAAACTTAGTTTTCCAAAACACACTACTGGAACAATGCTAACTTTGTACTTGAATAAAAAATCACAATTTTAAATTAAATTAAAATCTTAGGAACTTGTGTTTTTATATTTTCAGCAGTTAGCCGTGTATATAACGTGTTTATAATCTTATTTAACATATCAAACTAAAAATATATACAAACGCAAGGATTATGATTTACTATAACTTGCCCCTCCCTTTAAGCACGCCTACACTAACTCAAGTACCCTGAGTGAACCATCGTGTGGCGAAGTGTATCACAATCGACTTATTCGTTCTTTTTATAATACTACTTTATTACAGGCAGCCTTAAAGACAGCTTCAGATAATGGAAATAAGCCTATCCAAGCCCGGTGCCTTATACGTTTGGCGGATATTCTTAGGGAAGCATCTGACATTGAAGTGAGTTAAACTTGGCTTTACTTTGTAATTCACTAATTTAGCGATATATACCTAAAGTTTTGAGATGATTGTCAAGAAAATGACACCTAAGCAAGTGTATTTTGTTGGTGATGCCGACAAACGCTGTCATTTTTCATTTTGTTGGTGCATAAATGCACTCATATTTGATAAGTAGTCAACAGAAGCTTAAAACTACTTTGTTTAGGTGCTAACAGAAACCCTGCCATTATAGCCAAGCGGGTTTACACTTATAGAGTAGAAACTTCAAACTAACGTTTTAGTGTCTCTAGACGAGATGGTTAATCTCATCAGTGTGGGAGGCAAGAAGAGAGTACGTAATGTTAGGGCCTGAACAAAACCTTCCGTATTCCCTACGCCGAAACTACCATATTGCCTTGCCACCAAGATCGCACAATTGCACTTATTATATAAAGCAAGAGTTAATAATAGCGTATAATAGATAAGAGTATGAAACTCTTACGCTAGCATGTAGAAATCATCCTAGGTAAAATCGGTTCATTAACTCGGGATCCCCCAGTAACTTTCGGGGGGGTCCCACTTAGCACTAATTACACGCTTTCATATAAGCGTGTGTCTGCTTGCCGATTGGCCCATTAGCCCAAGTCTTACTGTAGGCAAGAATACATAATGATAAGAGTATGACAAGCCTAACACTCTATGCAGTGAAGGCCAAAACTATGGTATGCGCGCTATCGGCTAACACCCCACGAATTGACCCCCCCCCCCTCTCACACCGCCCCTATATGGGAACGTGGTCCAAACGGGGGTCGCTCACTGCTTTGCATAACTACATATTGAAATTAATAGCGGCCCAATTTGGGGAGGGGGTTTAAGCGTGTATGTTTAACACTTGCATGTAGAAAGCATGCTAAGCGAGTGAGTAACCCCCGTTTGGGACTATGTATCCATATGGTGGTGTGAGGTATGTGAGAGGGGGTCAATTCGTGGGGGGGGGTCAGCCGATAGCGCGCATAGCATAGTTTTGACCTTTATCTTATGCGGGTCTTATCTCGATTACCCCCCACCACTCAAAATCTTTAAAACTTGACCAAATGAGCTAAAATTTGGTGTGGGTATGTTTTCGACCACGCTGAGTTCAAATATCGCAAAATTTTTCGATTTCGCGAAATTCGATTTTTTTTCGATTTCTAATTGGGGACCAAGGGAAACCGAAAAATTTTTGTCTTCGATTTTGCTGTAAAGTTGTATATAGGGGTTTTCGGGGTCGTAGAACACGAACACGAATCTGAAGTCCGTTTTTCGATTCAGCTTTTCGTTAGCTCAGTATAAGCTTACATATTAAGCTTAAATCTTTAGCTTATACTGAGCTAACGAAAAGTTGAATCGAAAAACGGACTTCAGATTCCTGTTCTACGACCCCAAAAACCCCTATATACATCTTTACAGCAAAATCGAAGACAAAAAATTTTTCGGTTTCATTTGGTCCCCAGTCCCCACTTAGGAATCGAAAAAATCGAATTTCGCAAAATCGAAAAATTTTGCGGTGTTTGAACTCAGCGTGGTCGAAAACATACCCACACACCAAATTTTAGCTCATTTGGTCAAGTTTTAAAGATTTTGAGTGGTGGGGGGGGGTAATCGAGATAAGACCCTCTTATGCTACGTAAGTCGTATTAAACTAAAGGTGTCGATTTGTAAGTCTCATAGAGGCAAATTGTCAGAGGCATGGTCAACTTCCAATTGCTATCCCGTTGGCTGCTATCATGAAAAATGTAGTTTTTGCAAAAACACGACCAGATTTTTTCCAGCTATTGTGGAGAATTTAGTATGCAACCTAGACGGTTGTCACTTGGAAGATGTGTTTTACACAAAAATACACCGGGACCCCTTTTTGGTTGCACCGATCGCTGCTTTCTAGCTTTTGTTGTCGCTCGCCAAAGTTAGGAAAAGTAGGCAAAATCAAGGTTGCGCAAACATTTTAGCTAATTTCTCCACAACGTAGAGCGATTTCACAATTATTAAAACAGGCCCCTCAGCTATTTGCCAGAGGTATCGAATGGTGTGAACCGATGTCTCACGAAAAAATTTACGTCAGTCTGCAAAAACTCTGGAAGATTATACTGTATACTCCTTCTAAAATATATACAGCAAAATTTTTTGGAAAAACAAACTAAGTTTCATTGTACATATGCTTTAAAAAGAGAAAACGTTAAGCTAGATTTTGATATAAAAATCACTTTTTAACTCCAAGTAATGAATGAGCACTAGCGGTTCAAAGTTTATGTCTCCAAAAGGAATCACCACCTTAAGTCTCATGTGATGACTCACATATAGTCGCATGATGATTTCTATTCTTGGTTTTGAGAGTTTTGTTTTAGGGCTGCTGGAAAAATTATGAGACCGGTTACGAACTGAGCTTGGAAATGGAAGACAGATACGCAGAGATGCTTGCTCTAGCCAGCATGGCTCGCTGCGCTGCCCTATCATTGGAGACCAGTCAACTGGCTCACTGCGAATGTCAGTCCATTGAACTGAACAAAAAGTGTCTTCAAGTGGCAGGAGCGATTGATTCAAAGGTAACAAAATTCATACTTGTATCAGCACTTCGCTTCACTTAACTTCATAGAAAAACTCCCAGTCTTATTCAAAGTATATAATGCACACTGTCTGCCTAGTAGTGTTTTAGAACGGCCGGGCAGCCGGCGGCCGGCCGCCGGCCGGCCGGCGGCTTTTCGGCCGGCGGCCGGCCCGGCTGTGCGTCGGGCCGTCGGGCCGGCGGCCGGCCGTTGGCCGTCCGGCCGTTCAGCCGCCGGCTGGCCGTTGGCCGGCGGCTGGCCGCCGGCCTATCACAAATATTTGTAGTTAACACTGCAACTTGAACAGAGCTACGAATATTTACAAAACAAATTCAAGACTGAAGTGAACTTTATCCAAGTAGATAAGGTAAAAATTGTTTTCATTGTCTTTGTAATGCATAATTTAAATATTTAGCAATTTTCTGGCTCAGACACTCAAAAATATGTGTTGCTAGCCGCCGGCCAGCCGGCGACCGGCCGGCCGGTGGCCGCCGGCCAAGAACGGCCAACGGCCGGCCGGCCGGCCGTTGGCCGGCGGCCGGCCGGTGACGTTTTTCGGCGGCCGGCGGCCGGCCCCCGGCCGGTTCCACCCGGCCGTTCTAAAACACTACTGCCTAGTGCCTAGCCTACAACTATCTGAAGCTGAATACGCAGCATCTGCAAAAGAATGAAATGTGTTTGTTTCATGTCATAATAACACGAGGTCCGCGTCCAGCGGGAGGAGTACACACACCCCGACTTCGATGAAGGCCTATCCCTGAAAAATTCAAAAATTTACCTAAAATTAGTAAACTGCCTGTATTATTGAAAATTGAATTTCTAAACGTTTATTTCAGCAATTTAAAGATATTTTGAAAAAACGCTAAATTTGCTTATACCCCTTTCGCTACTCCATCCGTTATATTATGAAAGGTAGTCATCTATTCTATAATGCCAACTCGTCACATCATATGACGGACAGTGAGCTTTTGATAAGGGCTCGACAATGAGACGTTAACGTCCACTAACGTTAGGGATAGCCCAATCAAGAAAGTAATGTGCAGTGTTTGTTTGATAAAAATCCCCGAAGTCAACACTTTTTCCATTTGGCCGAGAGAGTTATCGCCTTTTCTTTTCACAGACCGGGTCAACCAAGTCTGGGAATTTATCACAACCCCCATTTCCTCGCCCTTTAAAAGAACCCTACCCCAACTATTTCCAATTAATAAATTAGATTCTTCTCGACAGAAGCCTTTTATACATATATAATGTATAATTATTGTTATAGTTGGGTCAGTTAAAGGCTCATGCTCGTCTTCAGGATCTCTATCGACGATTGTCAGATGAAGAGGGGGAGGAAAGGACAAGTCAGGCTGTGACTCATTTAATTTGTCAATTAGAAACATTTTGCAACTTCTGCGGTCAACGTTACGGAATACACCAGAACTCACTGCAAGCCCTTCCCTGCTCGCATATCTTTCATGAGAGGTAAGTAAAAAGACACCATCCTATATACGATAAACCTATATCTTGTAAGCAGTTGATCACACCTAAGTTTTGTCGTCTATAAGCAGAATTTGTGATGCTAAATTAAATTTTCATGTGGTGCATTTGTTGTAGCTGTTTGAAGCAGTATGTGAGCAGCATTGAAAGAACAGCACTCCAATGTCCCAAATGCCTCAAAGCAGAACCCTCTACCTCAACTTCACCATTGCAACCTGTCCTGGAAGTATGATATATACAGAATACACCCTTCCATTACCCGCTATGCAAACTCTCCTTCCACTAGGCAAAACAGGCTGTCTATACATATATTTGTACCCGTACTGTATTTTAGTTTTTGTGAATAAAGGCAAACTTTGTTCTATCAACCAGAAATAAAATAACTAACAAGCCGATACAAATCAACTAGAACCGCTATTCTAGTGCAATACCATTAGTACTGCTATACTACTGCACCCTTGGTCCTGTCTCCGGTATTCAGGCACCGGCCCCAATCGGAGTCAAAACTATTGTTAATATTGGAACTGTTCAACAAATTTGTATAATTGTGAAAATATTTGAATGAAAACAACAACAGCAATGAGCTTATCTGCTAAAATTATTGCAAAATCAGTAGTCTTTAAAATTTGGATCCACGATTTTCAGGCCCCTTCCCAAGTAATAGGAGTCCCTGTACTAGTCTTGGGCGTTGGACAGATTTTTCGTCGGCCAAGCCAAAGATGGGAATATTTACTGCAAACCCCGAAATACTGCTAAAATTTTGCAGATTTTTTTATTTTAAATGGATAGAGTTGGAGCCAATTGTCCGGTAGTTGGTCGAACCGGCAAACACACAGCACGACTAAATAGCTGTGATAATTTTCCGACAAGCAATAGCAATTAATATTTAGTTTGTTTTCAATAACAGTCTAAATAATCTTGATTTTCTAAAAGGTTCTGCCCTTCGGCAAGCTTTGAAGATTTTCACCTTCTTTGTGTGTTATTATGGAACAATAATATTCGTTGATACATTATGCTAACGTGGGTACAATAAGCCTGAAGCTTTTAAGGTGGTGATTCCTTTTGGGCACATATTGTCGGTTGGCGGCGCAAATTAAGATGAAATTTGACAAAACTTTCCGAAATAAGTTCTTTTAGCGTTCTAACACCCTCCGCGCAATCCCGATTCAAAAATTCGATATTTCCGGACAGGGCGGTTTTCTCCTATTTCTAAAAGTTTGGCAGCAGCTATACAGTTATGACTATATTCAATCGAAAGATCTCATTGAGCTTCACATTTTTGCTTTTTAAAGCAAGTTTCTAGCTTTTCTCTACCGTGAGATATAGCCGATTTTCTTGTTTTGGCGTCGAAAACTTGTCGTTTTTGCAGAAATCAAATAATCCAACATTTCTTGAACTACGCAAGCCGTAAAATCAAACTAAGGGCGTCGATCTGAAGGTCTCATAGGGGCAAATTATTCGACGCATGATCGTCTTCCAACTGCTATCCTGTAGGCTGCTATCATAAAAAATGTAGTTTTTGCAAAAACACGACCAATTTCTTTCCAAAGATTGTGGAGCATTCACCATGCAAGCTGGAGGGCTGCTACTGAACAAATGTGTTCGGCAGAAATATACCCAGGGACGATTTTTTAGTTGCCCCGATTGCTGCTTTCTAGCTAAAGTAATCGCTTGACAGATTCGGAAAAAGTAGGCAAAATACAGGTTACGCACACATTTCAGCTTATTTCTCTAAAACGAAGAACGATTTCACAATAAATAAAAAATCGTCCCCAGCTATTTGATGGAGGTATCGAATGATATAACCGATGTCTCGCGAAAAAATTTACTTGAGTCTGCAAAAAATCTGGAAAAAAAATATTTTAATAAAACAACATTAGTTTCATGGCATGCATTAAAAAGAGAAAATTTCAAGCTTCATTTTGATATAAAAATGGCTTCTTAACTCCAAGTAATGAATGAGTAATAATGGCGCAAACTCTATGTGACCAAAGGGAATCACCACCTTAACACTTTTGTCCGTATTATAGAATAATATTCGTCGCTACACGTATGCTGATGGGGCATTACGTTGGAATGATAATATAAAGAAATGGGTCAAGTCTGTCTTTGAAATCTTATTACTTTGCGAGTATGCAGTTTACCCTTCCGCATATTATTTTTTACTTGCAAACTCTTAACATAACGTAAAACGTAGAAAGAGCGCACATGAAAACCAGTTCTCTGCAAGTGTAGATGTGAAAATCAATACGTCTTAGCTAGGCCAACGACGGGCCAAACGTAAAACGGACAACAAACAGCCAATGTCCAATTGGTCGGCCAACGGCCAACACTACGCTGTGCATCTCATAATTTCTAGGTGTAAATTATTTCCGGAAAAGGCAGTAGAAGTAGACAGAGTAGAAACATCAACCGTTCGGAGTCTGTTGCCCCGGCAGAGTACATGTATAAACAAGCAGCTCATGTTAGGCATCCCACTAGTCGTCCTACCCAACTAACTGATTTCAACATTTAATAAAAGCCTAAATTTAAATAAATTATAAAAATTATATAAATAGCAATTAATACATAGAAGTGAACAAGCAAACAGTGCGCATTAGAATAAAGAATTCCATCACATTCGTATTTCTAGCCACAAAGCCAAAGATATGGTAATAAGTAACCACTTAGAACATGAAATAACTACGACTTCATTTACAGAAATACAAATGGCCTTTGCTTTAGTGGAACTATTTTAAATTCAATGCAAGCAGTACAACTTTTGCCGTGCGTGCAACCTTTTGCTAAATTTCAAAATTTGACCTGTTATCGCTGAAGAAGGAAACAAAGCTCGAAAGCCGGAATACTTTTAATATTTAGTACTAGTAACAGTAAACCTTCGTGGCAAAAAGTTTCATAATCAGTCAAACTGTTAATCCACCAGAGGTGAAAAAGTATTAAAAACCCATTTTCGCACTAAAATTTGTACTTTGGCGTCGTGGCAAGAACGGTGTATGATATTGTTGCCCATCTTCAACTTTGATATGTTGGCAACGATGGGCGAAAAAGTAGCTCTGTCCGACGATGTCGTGCCAACCCTTTCGTAGCCTCCCATAATTTTCCAAATATTCACATACCGTTTTGTATAAGTCACATGGGTGCAGGAAATCAGACAAGTCTATTAGTTGCAAAACCTTTCCTATCATCCACAATCAAGCGTTCAACGATGACACCAACTACTGTGTTAACACAGGCAAGTAAACATGTTAAAAGTAGTTAAATAACTGGCGTCCTGGCAAGAACGGTGTATGATATTGTTGCCCATCTTCAACTTTGATATGTTGGCTAACGATGGGCGAAAAAGTAGCTCTCTCCGACGATGTCGTGCCAACCATTTCGTAGCCCCCCCCATAATTTTTCAAATATTCACATACCGTTTTGTATAAGTTACAAGTTTCAAATATTCACATACCGTTTTTTGGTCGAAAATCGTCTCTTTAGTGCTAAACCAATTTTCAGGACTTTTAGCTTAGTTATAGTAGTATGTATGTAGAAAACTATTTTTACTGCATTTTCAGCATAGCCCATTTTATTATCCCCGCATTTTTGGACCTCCCGCCACAGTGCAGAGGGACCTCCCCCACTTATATTTTCCTGAAAACTTTGACTCTGACAAGTAATTTCACATGAAAAATCCGAAAGCATGTATTGAACATAATACACTGAACCAGCATTAAACTGAAGTTTAAGGCTAACTTGACGAAGGTACATAGACAGTATCTAAAATCCAAGATTTTACAACAGTCGAAGAAATTGCTACAAACAAACAAAAACCAGTGCAGTGGGTGTATTTAGTTTAGCAACATCCAGCATGAATTTAATACGTATTCATCAACATAGAACAACCAGCATGCATATAAAACGGCTGAACCTATATTGACTGGCAACTCGACTGAAGCCTGTGTCGAAGTCCAGCAATGTAATGGTAATAAGCCATGTTAAAATGGAATCAAAATTTAAAACCCCAAAATTTAATTAAAAATGTCAAAGGCCTAAATCAGAATTCTAATTCAAACAAATACTTCTCCAAGCCATAATAATGAAACCAAACAATGTTGGCCAGCTTGGCTCAGTTTCGCGAATTTTGTCACTGATCTAAAAAAGTGAAACTTTTTAGTTCCCTCTGGACCTAACTTTAAGGTAAAATTAGTCAGCAACCGTAAGAGATCCGACCTTAGCTTTAAAAACTCAACAAAATATACTGTTTTGATGAAATATGCAAAAATGAGCGAAATCGGAGAAAGTGAAAAATGACGAATATTTGGACCGCCTCTCCCTTAACTGCTTTCATTAATGGGAATACATGCTGGTACCGTAAGCACAAAAGCAAGGACTATAATGAGCTAACACAAAAAGGCAATTTACTAAACATTTGCGTGCATAAATGCAGGCAAGGTATGTAGGAGAAGTAAAAAATGAAAAGCTATTACAAAAAAACCAAGTCAGAAAGCTATATGACAGCAAAGAAAGCATTATACAAACAACACCAAAGCATCAAATACACAATTTCCAATTAAACAACAGAAGCAGCAACAAGCAATAGCAGTAAAAAAGTGCCCGTCTACAGTCGAGTTATATCATTTTCACCAGAAGGAAGTCGTCGCGCCGGCAAAGGCTCTACACCGCCGGCGTCACTAAGACGACTAGGCTTGTTAGCCAGGGGAGGTTTGGGTCGTGCCGGCGGCAGACCTACCGATACTGATTCAGTGAGGGGGGCTGACGGACCCGGTCCAGGGTTAGATTCAAAGGTAGACAGGCGACTGGCAATCAGGCCAGCAGATTTTGACCCCGGCGCCGCAACTGGAGTGCCAGTAACACTGATACTCCGCCGGTCTAGGGCTTCGGCTGCCGGCGAAGGCAAAACAGGATCAGGAATTGTCACCGATTCCGACATGATGCCCATATTGTCGCTGGGCACAATGTCATAGTAGTTTTCCTCACCAATCTCCTCTGAGGATCGAGTCATCCGAGTTTCCCGGCGCGGTGGTGCCGACGGACATCCTTCCGTTTTGGAGGACCTCTGTTTGGCAACGACCGAACCCTTGCCCAGGGAAGCTCGTGTGACTGAATGTCGTTCCAGATTTTCCTTGCTGGGTAAAGGCGGACGTGAGGGAAGTTTGGACTCTCTCAGGGATCCACCCCAACTGTCATCACTGCCTGTTCCGTCAGCCGTTGGATTTGACGGATCTTCGCTCTCATAATCCCTAACCTCCACAATCTGACTAAAGTCCCCACTCTTGGTGCCTAACCGTCTGGATCGATGCAGGGAAGACGTAACGGAGTCTGCTGTAGAAAAAGGACCATCCTTGTTGACACCTGGCAACAAAACACTTCGCCGGGGAGCCGGGCGTAGGGGTCGATCCAGAGAATTGGTTTTTCGATGACCAGTAGCCGAACCACTGTTAGCACCACTGTTGTCTGAAACAGTGCCAGGCGGCGTAGTCACTGGACTGTTTTCTCGCGTACTTCCGCTTCCATCGCCCGGGGAGCTGACATCGTCATAGTCGGGTGGACCCACTTCGTCCGCAGCCAAAGGCACTTTTCCCGTCTTCCATGGAGCTGGAGGTGGGGACTTTTCGGCAGATGCCGTGTCTCCAGGCGGTCCTGGTGGTACTGAATCTTCACCAGAGACAGCGACCACAGAACGATTGCCCTGGTGACCGGCGGTCGCAGCGGATAATGTCGGTGAACCTCGATTGAAGGGGCGAGGAGGAGGAGGAGCAGGCGCCTTCGGACGCTTTAAGCCTGCGCCACCAATACCGGACATTGAATATCTGAAACAATGTATAAATCTAGAAGTCTACATATAGTAGTACCTTAAATTGGCATTTTAATGTTAACGAACGACAAAACGTAATCACTCGAACTGCAGTCTGAAGATAAAGAGTGCCTGCAACTCTAAAGATAAATAGTATGCTAATTTTCTCCTCGAGGCGCAATACTGACAAAGATTAGTTTTGGATGAGTCTATCGTTTATAAAACTTGGGATTAGGGTAACTTGTAGACATGTTTCTGTGATTATATAGCTGAATTCTTTACATGCTCTCACTAAAGATACTTTTATGAGGTCGACCCCATATACTAACATAGGGTCGGATTCTGGGAGGCTGCTTGAAAATGTTTGAGGGCTTGTACATTGAACAGAAGCCAGAAACATTTACGTAAGTAAGTAGACTGTAGCTAACTTGTACGTGGTTGCTGCACAAACATTTTCCCCCAAATTAACTGTAACAGAAAGGAAATTTGCTAGTTTTTCTATAATGTACAAAACACCCATAAAGTTTATGAAAACTTTCAAAAATCAAAAATGAGTGACTAAAAAATTCCAACGGACACGGAGTGTTTTCAAAATTTCATTGCAAACAAACATTTTTCCCGGCCATTGGCCATTTTCCCATTGGCCAATGTTCCTTACCCCTTGTCCTGGCTTTTTCCTAGGCAAAAATGTGGGGGGGAGTCTGGGGGGCGGTCCCCCCCCAAGGGGGAGAAAGATTATTCAAAAATGCTTAAAAATGGCTATTTTTGGCTGCTGCGCCAAAATTAACTATTTTTCAAAATTTACCCTCAAAACCCCACTTTTCCGGGCACTTTAAGAGTTCTGAGGGGAAATCCCGAATCCAGGGGGCGACCCAATTCTGGGAGGCCGATTTCTGAGAGGGGGGCCGCCCCACCACCCCTACCCTGTAGGAGAAAACCATTTATCCCTGACGGCGGTAGGGCTTGTGCCTTGTCCAGGAGGGGCTTTGCCCCCATCCCTTGTTTGCCTAAGTTCGGCACAAATTCGCTCTGAATTGAACAATTTCCTTAAGATTCCAGCCCTTTTTACAAAAACATGGAGCACTTTGTGGAGACTGCAACACCCATCAATAAACGCTATGTCTTGTTAAATGAATTTTCAAACTCTATAGAATGTATCGAAATACACAAACAATTGTTCTTTGTACACAACGCAAGTACAAATGTCAGTAAGTGTTAATAATATGCAAAATGTAAGGGAATCGAATACAGCGATCAGTAAGTGAATTTCTCACGGCACGATGACTGCCTGTTGACGAAATCAAAACAAGACAGCCATATCAATGAAGAATAGAAAAATAATGCATAGTAGTACTTAGTAGGGCTGGGCAGTTGGTTGATCTCTCTGTGTATACAGGGCTTCAATTTCGTTTTCCTACATGTGGAATTTACGCAAGACATCGAGTTAGTTAAGATAGATAGATTAGATAGTTAATAAAGGGTTAAACATTCGGTTAGTAAGATGCTTCATTAGTAGCTATCCTAAACGGTTAGTAGGTATTAGTTGGATTGGATGAGTGAGTTTTCAAATGCAGTCATTAATAACAGGTTGTTAGATCGTCGTTAGATTAACACTGAGTACGGACGGACAGGGGGGCTGAGAAGCTGAAAAGGGTTGGGGAGTAGAGGATGACAAGCAGACATGCTCGGGCTACAGTGAGTCCAACATGCAGAACCAACTGTTCCGTTACTGTACTTGTCCGTTCCGCTGTCACCCTGCGAGTTATTGTGATGAGTGAAAAGATCAGCAAGAAAGGCAGAGCGCATGGCTACCTGAGTGATACCACTGGCCAACGAGTTGGCAGAGAAATCGGAGGATTTGCTGGAAACAGGCAAATGTATGAATGAAGAAAAGATGACAGCACCCAGTCCACGTACAGACGTGTGAAGGGGATAAACCAAACCAAAGTACCGGTAAAACCAAGAGTACATAAAAGAGTATGACAGCAGGCAGACAGGCAGGCGTATCAAATTTTTGGCCGCTATGCTCGGTTCTAAAGCTCATAACTGACACCATTTAGACTTAGGCAATTGTTGAGCTTTCGAGATTAAACAACATACCCTACGATACATGGAAGGTTTATACTTACGCAATTGTAACGCGGAGGGGACCATGAGTGTAATAACAGAGGACCTCCTGCTGTCACACACTTTTAATTATGTGCTCATGGTAAAACGTAAGAAAAATGTGAAGAGGTCAAGTGCGGCCATTGAAATTTGGAGGACAAGGCAACCACTAGCGTGATTTAAAAAAGACCAATATGATACAAGCCATTCCTGCTTTTTTAACTTGCTGAAGTATCAAATCTTCTGGATCAAACGCTGGAAGGTGTACAACTTAGTAAATTTCTCTAAACTCTAAAATAGATTTGAGGCTGAAAGAGTATCTTTCCAACGTCAGTTATAAGATGTGTTTAGTAAAAATGCAAAAGAAGAAAATGTAGCAATAATAGCAAAAGCTCTGAAGCCAATCAAAGTTGCACATATATATACCTATTATGGACAGCAGGAGCTGCGGTCGAGGAAACATCAGTTTGTGACAGGGCTGCAGGACCAGCCGTATAAGTTCCATTGAGCACAAAACCACCTGTTGAATGATGCAAAGAGTGAATCAAGTCACTGCTAAAATCCACTTCTAAACAAAAACTACGACAATGAGCAACTTTACAGAGTTAGGTACATAATACTAAACTATAAACAACGGAATGAACAAAAATAATACAGGAAACAGACACACTTAATTTCCGGAAAAACACAACATACTACTTTGTCATCACCACAAAAGAGAGCCAGCCAGCCAATGCGAGAACAAACCTCCAGGAAATAATTCATCCACATTGGACAGCAAGAGTTCCAGTAGAGCACCATGTAGGTTGGAAGTGGCCAGGGCGGCGGCGTCCGGATGCGGAGACCACAGCATGTTTGGTCCCATAACGATGGCCACATTCCAGGCTGTCATCTTATTCTCTGACTCATTTTCAACAACTTTCTTGAGAAACTTCAGTAAATATCTAAACACGTTTACATCAAATTTTAAACAAACTCACAGGCAAATTGGCAAAGAATGTAAGCAACTGAACACGAAATAGATACGATACAAAACTGACACACGATGTCATGTCAAAAAATTATAAGAATCTTAAAACAGTAATGCATTACTTCATATTGTCATAGTTGTGCTGTGGCAGCTTCGATATAACGGCTTTAGCTTTGACCAAACGTTCCTGCGAATCGGAACTAAAATAAAAAACTAAGGTTAGGCCATAGATATAATGGTAAACAGCAGTTTATTCCTGAAAATAACATGAAAACGTAGAAACGAAACCAATACAAAGAGCTCGGGCAATTAAACTACTCCAACATAATGTACAAAGGCTGTACGTACGTACTTGTTTTGTACGCATTCAATCCACAAGTTATACAAATTATGAGTCATCAAAGGATCAGGAAGCTCTCGAAGATATGATTTGAGGGCACCTAAAATACCACAGACAGAAATATGACGAACGTAAACGGGAAATAGAAATAAGTTGTCGCAACAGACTTGCAAGATTCAAGTGAAAACAGAAAATACAAAATAGAAAAAGCATCAGGAATTCACCAAACATTAAGACACTAAAACACTGAAACTAGAGTTGGCTGAAAAACGAACCAGCAATGGAATGGGGATCATGATCGAAATCGGAGAGATCAATTTCACCGGCATCAAAACCCGCCTTCAATTTTCGAACCTTCAATTGATTACCCGGAACACGAAATAGGCCCTGAAACAAAAAGGCATTTGGATTCCTGCGAATTTTCACCAACGCTACTTGGATTGGAGCTTCAATAATTGATTAATAGAAGAATAATACTACATCATTATATTCGTTGGCTAAAAATCTACCTCATCACTTAGGCCCATATCAAAGAGAGCAGCACAACACACTTCCAAAACCATAGCAATTGCTCGACCATGATAACGTAGATGATCCTCCAAAGGACAGCCATAAACAGGGCGACGGGGTGACACTGCTAAACAAGGATAACAAAGTGTACACATAGGAAACTAGCGGTTAGCTTTCCCTCATAAAATAATCATCAGGATTCAGAATGCCTTAGGCTATAACTTAAAACAGTGAATTTATTTCAATCCAAACATCAAAAGGTCACAAGGAAAACCACCACACCAATTTTATTTGATATCCTTGGCAGTGTTTCACTGAGTATGGCTAGAGCCGTTCTATGGTATTCCATTTGGATTTCCAGAAGCTAAAAGATACATAAACTGTAATGCAAAATCTTGACCAAACAATACGGAAAGCAGCTAAGTTACTTCGATGTTAGCCAATGTTCTAAGCTAATTTTGTCAATAGTTCAATTAAACCAAAGACAATCCGCCTGCTCTCACAAAAAACGGAAGAAAATTTTCCTAGAGAGAAATGGGGTTATTCAATACGATAATTCGAGGGAGCAACATACATACATACTTAATTGGATGTAACAAAAAAGATCGCAATTTGCAGTAATTATTATAAACAAACGCTAATACAAACTGACTCACAATGTTAAATATACTGGCCATTTCAACTTCTTTAGCAGCTTGAGAATAGATCTCTATAGAAAGATTGTGCTAAAAAGAACAACAGAAATTAGATTAGCGTAACAAAAGCCTTATGCAATTCTACAATTCTAGTCCCAAAGGATTAAGACCAGTCCTTATGCTTGAACTGCTGTAGTATTCTGACACCGATATTCTTAATGTCTACTGCGTTACGTGAATAAACGCTGAAAAACTCACTTTTATTTTAATCAGTAAAAAATTGCAAAAACTACAAATTTGCAGTAAACAGCCTCTCAAAAATGATGTGTTATGCAATCTTAATCTAGACACACGCCATTGTTAGTAAGTTATGCTATGCAGGATGTCTATCTGCACTGAATCTCCCACATTATTCCAATTCCCACCCATTTCCCTCTGGCCCCAAAATCTTTTCATTTCAATTTCAATCAAAAATTTATCCAGATATGAAAATTGCACTCGTACTTACTCGACAGGTCTCAACTTTTGAGCAAGCAGCTTCATATTCTTCTTTCACCTGCTGATATTTCTCACTGTTTATGCTGGACAAACTAAAAACACAAAAAGTTATGATTTTCAACAGTAATCTTCTCTTTTAAACTTAAATACAAAAAATATAGAAGCAAATATTCTACATTTCAAGAATAATTCCATAATAAGAGGATCTATATAATGCCTTGGAATCTAAGGTAGTAGCTGCACAAAATAAGAATCCCCTATCCATCATTCAATTAATTAAATTCTTCTATTATGCTATTTAATATAATGTATTTATAATGGCCTCAACAAGCTTACCGTCCTTTGGCAGAGTCCATATCCAATGTGAGATTCTTTAGCTTAGACTTCAGGTGTCGTATGCTTCCCTCCTCCTGAAGCAGAAAACAAACAGGAAAAACTGAACACAAACATGACAAAAAATTTGGATAATTTTATTTCAAACAGTTGATTCTAAAACTAGTTTCACAAAAATGCTTTCACAAGATCCTATTTTTTGCGCAAGGCTGTAACCTGGACCTGGATTCCCCCTTTCTCTTTCAACTTGCAAACGGCTATCCGCAGCGCTCACGAAAACACAAGGCTGAGCCGAACCGAAGGCATTTTTGGGAATTAGGATGGTCAAAACTTTTTCTATTTTTTCTGCGGATTTTGCTATAAGAAATAATCTTGAATTTTCTTGAGAGGACAAAGAAAGAAAATTCGTCAGTAGTGACCTCAGAGTTTAGGACGATCGGCTGAGTTGCAGACATCTGAGCAGAAGGGTTGATCCCAAACAGTCGAGATAACACCGACTCCTGGTTCTACGACTGTGAATGCGGAGCTGAGCGACGGCCTAAAGTCCTGTGGCAGCACGGAAACTTTTCAGGGTAATTTTACCCTACTTCTACGCAAGAAACTGCCGCTCTCCAATGAGCTGTGCCACTCCCATGTACCTTCTCACGGACAGTGACAATCACAGTTTCAACAGTTTGCAAAATTTTACAGGAAACAGTTTAAGTTACGCACCGATTTTGATCTTTTCCACACATAACAAAGGCACACATGCCGTGGATATCAGGGTTTCATTTTTAATTGCTTCAGACAGCCTCCGAAGGTAAAAAGCTACTAACTTTAGACAATTTCAAAATGGCAGGAAATAATAGTGGAACAGTATATATATAAAATAACAAAACGTTTTCGAATTCTACCCTTGGAATTAGAAAATGTCGAAATGTGGAATGAGAAAATATATCCGTACAGGTTCTGTAGCCTGATAAACACCACGAGGTATTCATTACTATATTTTTGTCCGGTTAGCGGGTTTACACTACAAAACCCCACACCAACATTAGTTACGTATAATATACATCTGCATATTTGGTGAATCGCTCCAGTACTCTCTTTTCGATCTCAGATTCCATCTGAACCAGTTCCTCAACAATAGCGCCCACAGCTTCTCCATATTCCTGCATTACGCTTCTAAAAACGAAACACCTACGAGTTCAGCAACAACACCAAGCAGTTTTTACACACAAATGTTACCTAGTGATAAGCACTGCCTATTAGGAAAAAACCATCTTCTTATCCTATCGAGTTAGTATACAAAATTTTTTAACTCTATAAAGGACAGAAAATGGTTTCACCAGAAATGCCAAGTTCGTTCACTTTTCGTTTATTATAGCTGTCCGATGTCCGATTGGCCTACTTTTTGGCGAAGATATGGAGTATGGGTGTGGTCAAAAAATATCGGGTACTGAGATCTTAGCTGCCTTCCAGCCATGTGCAGCCATCGCGTTTATGTGCCCGACCCCCCATTTTTCGCAACTACCAACATAATTAATTAAAAATTTCTACTGACTGCTAGGCTCAAGCTACAAAGCTGCCATTCGCCAATATGATCTGGCACATATGTCCCTACCTGCTGAAAAATACTAGATGTCTGTATCTTTTCTGCATCTAAGGAAATAACTGTTCAAAGTTGAAGTTTCGGCAAAAATTTAAAAAATTTTTAGCTAACGAAAGGAAAATTTTATTACTGGTGCGAGCTATAAGGCTGTAATTTGGCATAAAAGGAGGACCCATAGGAGTACTCATTTGTTGCAAATGGCAAGAAATAGTGCCGCGTGAAAAAATTTTTATGTCAACTTTAATCTTCAAAAATTTCCAAAAACGCCATTTTCAGTCTGTCGGATCCTGTGTAGAGGCCACGGTTTTTTTTGCGTAAAATACTGCCTATTTACGCAGTCGAGCTTAAAAATACGCAGTCAAAAACAAAAATACGCACCAAAATACGCAGCCGAAAAATTCGGTAGTAGGAATTTCTAGAGTGCTCTAAATTAATTTATTGAGACAATTTACCGTAGTTTTGGCTCTGGCTTCTTCTGGGGGGCTTCCGCCCCCTAGACCCCCCGCATATCTCTTCGATTCTCCTTCCGTCTACAGTTGATTATACTTTCTGCCTATGCCCACGTTGTACCATGCGATGTTTTTCTTTCTATTTGATTTTATATATATAGTATATAAATTAAAATCTTATATACGTATGTGTTCAATCAAGGGAACAGTAACTCTATTTGTCTAACCAAATATTGGCTTAAGTATTAAACTGTTAAAGGCAAAGAAGTCAAAGTTTTAAGAGCAAATTTACGCCGAAATTTAAAATTTTCTTCAACTTCCGGGGGGCTGCGCCCCCCAGACCCCCTGCGTATCTATTTTTCGTGACCTATTCATTCATACTCTTACACCACAGAGAGAGCACGCAATTTAAGCTCGAGCTACGATTCTTAACGTTGTTTAAACTCTTAAAAACAGCATTAATTCGACGCTAAATGCGTGTGTAGCTTTTATAACGTTGAAAAGCGATTTTTGTAATTTTACGCAGTCGAAATTAAAAATACGCACTCGAAAACAAAAATACGCAAAATTTACGCAGGTCCGATTTTCAAAAAACCCTGGTAGAGGCTTTCTGCAGCCATAGAAGTCGCAAACCTTTATTAATCGTGCTGAAATATTTTGTTGGGGTGTTTTCTACCTCGCTGAGCTCAAATATCTCAAAAAACTTCAATTTCAAAAAATATGACTTTTTTCGATTTCTGGGGTACCATTGCTCAGAAAATTTTTGAAGATTAAAGTTGACATAAAAAATTTTTCACGCGGCAGAATTTCTTGCCGTTTGGCACAAATGAGTACTCCTATAGGGCCTCCTTTTTTGCCCAATTACAGCCTTATAGCTCGCACCAGTAATAAAATTTTCCTTTCGTTAGCCAAAATTGTTTAAATTTTTGCCGAAACTTCAAATTTGAAGAATAATTCCCTTAGATGCAGATAAGATACAGTCATCTAGCATTTTTCTACAGGTATATGTGCCAAATCATATTGGCGAATGGACATCGAGAGCTTCAATTTGATTTAAAATTTTGCTATATTTGGAAAATTTGAAAATTAGCTATTTTTTGACTATAGGCCTCCGTCATCGTCCTGAGGAATGCATCCACAGATCAACAGCAGAAACTGCAATGAAACTAACCACATCTTCCTTTTATATGTGCCAACTGGCAGAGATTTCGGTTAGAAAATCTCGGTTTTCACCTGACTTATGGACCATAATGTGCAAAAATTTTAGAAAATTACGTATATATTTTGAGGCAAAACGCCAACGCGGTAATCAAAACTGTGGACTACTCGCAAGCAGCATGGATTGTGTGTATGCAAATTGACCCTCTATTGTGTATATACTGTGTTAATATCTATACGCAAAATCTGTGAAGTGAATGGTTAGTTCAGGCCAGAAAAAATATTTCATTTTTGACATTTTTGTAAGTCAGAATTGTGCAAAAACCGAATTCATCCAACTTTGAAAATTTCTAGAAAATCGCTGAGCTAACGCAAAAACACCTCATACAGATATTAACACACCACCTAGTCCAGATTAACATTTTACCAAGTTATAGCTCATTTGCTCTTACATAGCGTTCAAGCTTTTGGTTACCGCGAAATTTTCCCAACTTTTTTGTTTTCCTATGTTTAACACATGTCGGGGTCACGCTTGAAGGGCTATTGTGAATAACAGAGAAAGTTTTGCAACAAACGCCACTGTCTTGTTTTGGGGACCCATGTGGACTACAAAATATGTGAAAATGAGAAAAAATCGGAGACGGTCGAAAATTCGTGACCCCCACTTAAATTATTGTTAACCCAAAATCAAAAGGGCTGGAAAAGAAAATTAATCCAACTGACCCCAAAAGAGTAGATTCACCCATCTGTTTAGCTTCGGACAAAAGCACCAAAGAAAGCGCATGCTCGTCAAGTTTCTTCTAAACAGAATAAACAAATTAATTAACTTTCATGCATGCAGAGTGGACAATTCTAAACACATGTAATTAATGAAAACGCAAAGATGGGCATTTCATAATATTTGACTAGAGATATGCGTCATTTTTTAGGTTTACTACATATTTGAACTAATGCAGAAGAATACTTTCCTGGTTTGCGCTAAAACTTATCAGTCGGAGAAAAGTTAATGCAAAGGTGCAACATTTCGTGGCTTTCCTTCTTTCCCATGAAAGCTAGCGTGGAGGGGGTGTAGAGAGAAGACTAAAGGTAGGGAATAGAGTGGCCCAGAAATCCTAAAAATACTGTAAAAATTCGTCTGTTTTCTGCTCCTTTTGAAACATATGGTCGCGAATAACTGATTATGTGTTTATTTTAAGTTTCGACTTTCTACTCTGTATCCAAAATCAACGTTTATCCGAGCTTTTTCATTTCCATTGCTTTGATTACTCATTGCGCAACACCTTGCTGAAAAAATCACTCAAAAGGAGGTAAGACCTTTGGCTACAAAACATTGCAAGTTTACTGCTTGTTCGTGTTTTGTAACAAAAGGTCGTAACTCCCACTTACGGCATTTAGAATTTCAATTAAAGGGGAAAAGGGAGCAGGTACATGAATTATAGTGAACGAAAGCTGAAAGTGCCACTTAATATGTCTTTTTTGCTACAAAACTTTCAAAAATTAGTCAAGCATCGCACCTGTGTGGCAAATGGTTACAAAAGCATTGTCTACTCCAAAAAGCGTCTTGGAGATTTGGCCTTTTGCCACAATGTTTCCTGAACGTAGCGCTATCTTTTGTATATTATGATAAGTCAGGATAGAACTGCTTTGCCGCCTGACGAATTGCAGCCGATGCTGGAATCGTTTAAAATAAATACAGAAACATAGCATAAAATTTGTCGAATTCCCCATTCTACCAAATGCCTGCCGGGACTTCATTTCTTTAGCTATTTCTGAATCGCTACTCCAAATTATAGCGGGAGTGTCGAGGAAAAAAAGAAGCACGTGATCAAAGCTGCTCGTTGGAACAGACACCAAAAATCACCACTGTGCCAAATGGCAGCGGCGGGCATGAAAGGGTTAATGTGCCTTATTCACTTGGCCAAACGCAAAATGAAAAAAATTTAAATTTAGGCACTAAGAAATAGAGAGACAGTCTAACTGGTTTTGTTTGATCCAAGTTTGACCATATATGTGTCACGGCATTTAGTCGTTTCAAAAATTGCTTGCTTATGTGGAGACCCGAGTAGGACCCTTCGCTGTTCCAGAGATAAGGGTCACGGTGTTCCGTCGTTTTGATATTCTGGACGAGTCGGGTGAACTGAGTTATCACACGTTCGCCTCCAGTATGAATGCCGCTATACTATCTTCGCCAGGTACGCTTGATGATCTCATTGCTTTGATCGCCTTGCTGACTTAGCTCTGGTCGGTACACTGTCCGGTATGTTGAGGAAGCCATAGACAGGTACGTAGTTCAAACAGCAGTGTAGCTGGAAGGGGACGAGACCGCCTGGCATTTTTTAGGGTTTTGAAAGTGGGCTAGGGAGGGGCAAGTTGGGAGGGGCTTCCGAAAAGTGAGGGGGCGAGTCCTAGGTATAAATAAACCTAAATGTTTAGCGAAAAATCAGCATTTTTAAGGTAAAAACGCAAAAAATTCGCTGTTTTTAAGCTTAAAAGGAACCTATTTTATAAAGTCCACAAATTAGCTAAAACCTGAGAAAATTTTTGAAAATTTGACCTCAAAAACTTAATTTTTCAACAGTTTTGGGCAACCCCCAAAAAGTGGGTGGGGGCTTGCCGAAAAGGGGGGGGGGGCGAAAGTGGGGGCTCCGAAAAATGGAGGGGGCCGAAAAGTGGAGGCCCCAAAAATGCCAGTCAGCAGAGCTTGGAAGTGTTCCTTCCACCGTTGAAACTTCAGACGACTGAACCCTCATTTTCGTAGATCACTTTACTGATGGTGGATCTTTTCCCCGCCACACTTCGTAGGGTTTTGAAGAGCTAAAATTGTTTGTGATTCGCCCAAGTGTCTAGTTTGGCAATCGCTCTACGACATACCTTTCTTTTATCGACATTCTCCTGTGATGATCTTGAACGAAGGCACTCTTGCAGCTTGGTTCGAGTCTTTTGCAAGGCACCACTGAAAGCTTCCACACGAGCGTCTACATTGCAAAGCTCTTCTGACAATACTTCTGTTCGCTCAGCTCTAAAACACGGAGCACGGCTTGTAAAAACATTTGAGACTATAACACTTGTGACTTGAGAAAACGTTACACACACACGGAAATATTTGCGCATTAATACGTACACACGTCCAAACATTGTATGATATAATATATACGTACCAAGCTTAACAAAAAATCAAAATTCGGTTTTTTGGCTGAAACTTTCACAAAGCTAAACCAAATCGATTACTTTGAGGACCCATGGATAGGTCATGGGCTAAGCTTTAAAACCATCCAAGTTTCGTTGCTCTACGACCTACCAGTAAGTTGCAGTAGACGAAAATGTGTGATTTTTTGTTACAGGTTTAACAAAAAAATCACCCGTTAACAAAAATATCAGTGGCGGATCGGATTCCAGAGAGCAGCTAGCAACTTTTTCTCATCAGTTTTGGATAGAGCACACTAAATAACGTATTTAGAACCCAAAACCGCTAACCTAGTGCTCCAAATAAGGCAACTGACCCCGCCGAAGTCTTAGTGGTCACTGATGGCCCCCGACAGCGTCCAGTATGAAGTCTGGTGGCTCTAAAGTGCCGTTTTACAGGCTAAAACGTTGTTTTTTCGTGTTTGTGAGTGATTATAACATATTTCCAGGCATTTTGGCAGAGAAACTCAGAACTTCAGACCCACGGTCAAGTGATCCCTGCCTGACCCGTCCCGACCCTCCAGGTACCAACTGGACAGTCCGAAGTGGCTATAAACATGTCCTAGGGGGTTTTCCAGGGCGCTGAATTCAAATCTGGTATGAGTGTTTAGGTAACTATGGGCTAATACTGACTTCTGGGATCACGTTTACCGTCAGACGGTTCAGGCCCGGCTGGTTACCAGGTTGGACTACCAGAAGTGCCAGGCAACCTCAAAAACAACGTATATAAGGGTTTTCGAGGTCACTGAGCTCGAACTTGAAGTTAGGTTTGCTCTAGCAGCTGTTCTGACTTGAGTAGCACAACATAAAAATGATTTTTTATTTGTTAAAATTTTAACAACAAATCACCCACCCCAGGACGGCTCAGAGGTCCGACTGGGAGGTTCTATATATGTATCGATAGCCCACAGTCAGGAGATGTCACATGCACAATATGGGTTGCCTAAGGTTTTCCCTTAGTAAATAGCAGCCGAAATTCGAACTTTGGTCATGAACGTTGTTGAGGTCACTTTTGGGTATATACCCTCACTTAAAGGTCTGCCCTGAAAGCATGGAGAGGGCCTCAAACTCACAGGCTGTAATGTCGAGATGTGTGGCTATCGCTATGCAAAAATTTGAGTCAGGGCGGGGTGATTTTTTGTTAAAATTTCGGGTGATTTTTTGTTAAGCTTGCTATATACTGTTTTTTCGAAAGTGTGCATTTTGTAAAAAACAAAAAATTCTGATATATTCCCACTGTGAAATGGTAACAGGAGACTATGTACGAGAATTTCACCCCTAAGGAGATGGCCCCTCCTCCGCGGTTGCAATTAGTATTAGAGGTGGCAATTCGTCTCGCTAGAGGGCAATGAAACAGAGGATGAGTACCAGGGACATCCCACTATACACTGCAGGGCGGGTAGGAGACTACTCCAAGGTAATCTTTCCCTTACATTCAGTCTAACCTGGTTTAAAATAGGTATATATATTCCAAAAAACTTAACTGAGCGCAACACACCTTAGTCTTCTAAGGGCATTCAAATCAGAAGAAGACTTTCGCCGGACCAAAACTACCCCTTCGCTAAACTTCCGCCGGAATGCTTGCTTCATCAATACCCGATAAAAGCGACGTATAAGTATACGTTGAACGAAAAATTATATAAGGTTTACCATAAATCCAGATTTAAGTTTCTATTGTCAAGTCAACGGATTCCCAATCATAACAAATGTAAATATACATAATACGTACGTATATAATTATCAGGGTTGGGAGTGTCGGTCTCGTCTTGCCCAAAAGCCGGACTTGGCCAGTCTCGGTCTCGCTCACCTAAACGTCTCGGTCTCGGACCGAGCCAGGAACTTTTTGGAAAACAAAATTTCAGCGAAAATTGTAAGTCAATGTATATATATAATGTACGTACGTAGTGATAATTATGTGTGTGTTTATGTGTGTGTGTGCGAAAACAGTGCATTTATGTGCTAAAGTCCCTAAAGCTAAGCCTAAGCCTCAAAAACTGGAAGAAATTAAGTTTAAGCTAAAAATTGCTAGTCTCGGTCTGGATGTCATGGTCTCGGACTCGTTCGGGGTCTCGCCGAACCCTGACTCCTGACATAATATATACGTATATATATATATATAATCTGGCATTTTCAGAGATTTAAGTGGTTGGCTTCACCCACCCCGTCCCCCCGAAATGAGAGCAGGGTTTTTTTTTGGTCGCCGAACTTTAGGCCAAATGGCCTCAACGACTCAAATTTTTTAGGCCATCAGCCAAAAAATTTAGGCCATCCAAATTTTGTTAATTTTTAGGTTGTGCGTTATTGTACGCATTGTTAAAATTACAGTTATCATGTATTCACGCGTTATATATTCAAAAATCGCTGTTTAACAACAAAAATCGCCATCTCACTGTATAACACACTAGAAAAACAACGTTTTTACCTTAAAATGGCAAAAACAGAATCTTGTTAGCATAGAAATAATAGTGCATGACAGTATTAATGAATTAATGAATTTTTATTGAAAATTAAAACAGGTAGGAGCATACGAGTATGAACCAAAGAAAGAAAAAATTAAACTATGTAATAGAAATAACGTTAAACTACATACTAAAATAGCATTTCATCGATGAAATCCTTATAATAGTAAATGAAATTATAACTTGAATGTGTATTTATAAGTGTAAATAGACAATGTAACTAGCTGGCGGCTGGCGTAGCCCAGAAATACAAGGGAAAATGAACAAATTCGCGCCGAAGGCGCGAAAAATTTTTTAGAAAATTGTTGTTTTTACTTAAAAATCAATAAAATTTAACTGGGTTTTCATCGAAAAATTTAGGCCAAATGGCCTCAACGGCCAAAATTCTTTAGGCCATCGACTCATAAATTTAGGCCATGGCCTAAGCTATGGCCTAAAAAAAAAACCTTGAATGAGAGGAAAGTTGAGTGCTTCGGGAAAGTGGGAGGACCCACCGAGGAATGCATACAAAAACATACTTAAAATATATAACTTTTTAGGTATATATATACAAATGCAAAATTCGCCTATATATATACAAGAATAAAAATGCTCCGGTGGAGCATGAAAAATGCAATATGGGTGCCATTCGGTTGTAAATGGACAGAGGACTAGGTTTTAAAACGTTAATATGGGAGGGGCAGGTTGTAAATGCCTGGAGGACTAGGTTAAAAGCGCACTAATATGGACCAGCTTCGCTGAACAACCCATATTCGCGAAAACTGTCCAGAGTTTCTATCGGCTGCTGCTTGCTATATATTGCTATTGGCAGTTCTTCGGAAAATTGTACGATTTGTCAGCATGGCCTGCAAGTATATGTGGTCGTGCTCCTTATTATAATACTTAATAATACACGTACATAATGTCAACTGCTTTTCGCATCAACTTAATACAAGATTCTGCGCTGACAGTGCAGAAAAACACCTTGAACACCTTTCTATCAGAACTGCATTGTTTATTTGGAATAAGCTTTAATATTTCAAAATCGTCCCGCTTGCTTTGAAAGCTGAAGAATGTAGATATTACTCGTATGCCATGTGGAGTGGAGCATGAGTAACCGCGAATATGGGTTGTTCAGCGAAGCAAAAGATTTGAAAAATTGACAGCGAAAAATTGTTTCTGCACTTTTGGCAGCCCATCAAAATGTGAGGACGCCGAAAAGTGGAGGGGAACCGAAAAAGTATGCGCGGGCAAACCCACTGCCCACTAACAGATGCCAGTAATGTTATGAATGAAAAGCACTACAGCTACATATATATATAACTACTTTGCATAAGCAACGGAAAGAACGAATATATACATACTTATGCAGTATGTACGTAGGTACTAGGGATCGACCGGAATTCCGGTTCCGGTACTTTGTGGTTCCGGTTCCGGTACTTTGTGGTTCCGGTTCCGGTTCCGGTTTTTGAAAACGTACCGGAACCGGAACCAATTTTAGCGTATCAAAAGTAAAATTTTATTAAAATTTTCAGAAATTTTGTAAAATTTCTTTTAACGTTTTGAAAAAATCGCGAATCTCTTGTAAGCAGAATATTATTTTCTCAAAAATTTTCGCCTGCGGCGCTATTGCATTATATACTTAACTTGGAATATTTAGATTTATTAATAATTATCTAGTACCTTATTGTTAATTTATTATTATGAATATTAATTACGTATATGATCAAAATATTACGCACTTAAATATAATTTAGAAATTCAAAATAGAGCACAAGCCCGCCGATTTGATTGCTATTTAGCTTTTTGATAGATACTTTAAAATTATTAATTTTGCTAAATTGGAATATATTGAAGCCTTGGCGTAAACCTATGCTATTTCAAAGATTAGTGCACTGTTGCATAATTAGATGTCACTTTTAGCTCAACTATTGTTTAAATAGTAGCTTTTCGCTGTTTGTTTTGTATATAAATATAGTGCAGAGTGCAACAAAAATATTAAAAAAATTATGGATGGATCAAATAGAAGGGTTTTTAATTATTTGAAGAAATGTAGAAATATAAATTTGAAAATGCAGATGAAGCTAGCCAAAAAAGAGAAATGCCGCTAGAAGAATTTAAGTTGAATTCAATTTTTTTGAAACTTGTGAAAAATACTTTACTGTTCTTATATGTTTAATGGTAAAAGGTTATATATAGTCAAGCGGGAAAAAAACCCACTTTTCAGATTTTTGGCCAGAACTTTTTAATGGTTTGACATATCGAAATGCTGATTATACAGGTAGCTAGGCCTAGTCGTAAGCTTTCTTATGAGCTATAGAACACCTCTGTAGGGTGTGCCGTTAGCGAGAAAAATTGTCCCAAACTGGCGGGAAAAAAAAACCCAATGCGGGAAAAAAAACCCATATGCGGGAAAAAAAACCCACCCCAAAAAATTTTTGGCAAGCTGCCAGGAGCATTTCTAACCATTCCAAATGAAAGAGCGGGTTGTTTTTAGTACAACTGCATCAAAATATATTAGTTTTTGTATTAAAATTGAGGTCATATGGTCATTTGAAAATGTTGTATCTTTAACACATAAACATAGGCAAATTTTGGAAATTTTTTAAAATTGTTTATTTTCGGCAGTTTAAGCATCCTATCGTGTAGAAAACGTGTTTTTCTTGTATTTCGAGCCAAACTAGACCCATTTTAAGGCAAAAATAAGCATTTTTGGTCAAAATTGAAATTTTGGCTTGAAATGGCACAGTGTCCGATTTAGACCCCCTGGACCACCCATAACAGTACGAACCCAGGTAAAACCTATACCAATTTAATCTATAGGCTCTATTAAACAAATGTATGTATTGGTTTGACCTTTCCGGTCAATGGTTGGAAAAAAAATTTAATTTTGAAAAGTGGGTTTTTTTTCCCGCCGTGGGTTTTTTTTCCCGCCAACTCCAGGTCACCCCCAGGTCGCACCGGAGGGGTCAGAGCAGTGTGACATATATCATCATGAAGCGCAACAGATGCCCTACAGGTACATATAATCCGCTTTGGTCTAAGTCTTTCCAGTAGTTCAGGGTGGCCCGGCAAAGTTTGCCAAATTTCGGCACTTGGTCGGACCAAAATTTCCAAAAATTTCAAAGTCCCAAAAAATTTGTAGGGAAGCAGTGGGAGCTACCATAATACACCCTCCAGGGTTATTTTGGATGCTCTTCAAGATAGGCTATTAAAATCCTAGATAGCTCATACCGGTAAGCCCACACTGGGGGTGGGTTTTTTTTTCCCGCATTGGCGAGTGGGTTTTTTTCCCGCTTGACTATATATATTGCTATCAGCGACAAGATCTCTGCAGAAAAGTGCAAAGATTTACCTTTTACTCAGAAAACTCTAATAATACGTAAAGTAATTAATTAGTTATTAATTACTAGTTCAGGTCACCCAAAATTTAAAACTTGATATTCCAAACAAGTCCAATTTTCGAAGCTGATGCTATCTAAATTCATAGCTAGATACAGCCAAATCTTATAGTATATAATTACGGGAACAGTAATTTTCAGAAAAATTATTTTAATTTATCTATTGACTACAAAGAGAATAAAAGCTCGTTATATTCGCGACAATTTTTTTATATTTTGTTTTGAAAATGCTGAAACTTTTCTTGGAGCTCTAGTAAAGTCGTATATAATTTCTAATTATGACTAGAAATTGTCAGGCAACTCAGATAAAAACTAAACATGTTTCTGGCTTATTTTGCCGAAAGCTCGCTCGCAGGCATTTCGTGGAATCAATTTCTACCAATTTATTTCAATTAATTTAATACTCAGTTTAAGTAAGAAATTAATGTTTATTTGCCTGCCAGTAAATATCCTTTAGAAGTCAAATTGCATTCGATTAAGTCATTCATCGAAATTCGATTTAATAAAGTAGATAAAATAAAACCTTTTGTCGAGCATGTGCTCGAATAATCATAAACATATATAGACAATATGTTCATAATTTATTCATACCGTGTATATATAATTAATGTTTTAAATCTATATATTGTAATTACAAAAAGTTTAACTATATAATAAGACAAAATTCTCATAATAAATTGCAAGTTTCGTATTCGTGCATTGAAATATATAATATACAAAATACAATTTTAGAAAGCTAGTACAATGTTGTAGTAGCTACAAAAAAGCAAAAAATCGTGAAAAAATTGTCCAAAACGTCAGAAAAAATTTTCGATTTTTGTAGTGTTAAAGAGCTGGTTCCGGTTCCGGTTCCGGTTTTATAAAGCCAGTTCCGGTTCCGGTTCCGGTTTTTTGGAGTTCCGGTCGATCCCTAGTAGGTACATAAAATCAAGTATAGTTTACGTAGTTATAGTGTTTGGTTTATATTAGGGATGCACCGGAGCCTGGCCCCGGTGCATCTCTAGTTTATGCAATTTGCTTATTGTCAAAGAACAAAATCCTCAATTTTTAACCAAAAAGAACCCAGAAGCTGGGCTTATTCTCGTGGGGGTAAAGCTCATCTCATCCCCCTTTCCGCCAAAAAGATTCGCATATTTTAGATGCTGCTGTTTTGTCTACAGAAGTGTTTGAAAAACAAAATAAAAACATTTCAGTACAAAAAGAACCCCGATGTGTCAAAAAATCGCAGATAGAAGAAACATTTTACAAGCGATCGGAGCGTTTACCAGGAATTAGCTTTTTACCATTAAAACTGCCTACATAATTTTTTTCTAATTATATAAATTAATAAGTAGTTTCTCTTAAAATTTATATTTTTCAGTTAGTCAAAAGTTTTACCTCTCCAAACTAACTTGTCCAACGGAGTTTTAGCAGGCCACAAAAATATATACTAGAAATTAGAATAAGCCCAGAGAAGCGGTTGACATCCACAAATGTTTTGTGGCAGCTTATATAACAGAAAAAACAGAAATAAAAATAAGACAAACACATCCAGCGACCGTTTTCAAGAATTAAAATAGAAAGATTGACGAATGAACACACTAATCCAAGTCTGTTTAGGTCAAACTTTATAACAAGTGTCAGCGTCGTGCGCACTGCACCAACAAGACACTAGACTGTAGCAACAGATAAGTACTTATCACATATGCAACCTGATGCGCATTCAGAATAAGATAAGAAGCAAGCCAATCGCAAATAAAGACCAGCCTGCTGTATCATTATATTTATATATACTTATGTGTACACACGAAATTGTATACTTATTACATACGTAACGTATATATATACGTATATATATACATACTACGTAAGTCTGCGTTGCATTTGTAAACCATGGCTACGTATAATTCCGCGAACAGTGAAAACGCACGAAATGTGCAAATGCATACAAGATAACAAAAATGCTCCTACGTCGAAAAGTAAAATATATATTGTACGTATGAGTCCTTGGAAGGCAGCGTGTACAGTGGACGAAACAAGAGTCAACCGGTAAAATACATGAGCCAGCTACGCTGGCTTATTCTAGGGAATTGTTGTTTAGGGGCTCTTTGGGAGTCATTGATGGGAGGGATTTCTCAAAAATTTCTTCTGAAAACAAGTTAAACATTGCGCTATTATATACACATAAGTAATAGCAATAGTAATAGTATACACATAAAAATAGGTGGATTTAGTGCTTTGTAAATTTTGTGGAGAGGAACTGGCTTAATGGCTCTTTTCTCTCATATACATGGATGCATTTTTGCATCTTGCATCTTGCATTTTTCCAAGCGTGACTTACACAGAAAAAACAAACTTGTCCTAACCAACCTAACCTAACTTCCAATTTGTGTGAAATTCTAATTTAACTTTAAACAAGAAAATTGATTTCTAACCTGAATTCCATGAAAGCTATTGAAGATGCTTATACCGTTTTCAGTTTATTAATTTGCTCAGACAACTCCTAGACCTTGTGACCTTTCCCCTTTTCCTTTTGCAGACAACCTGTGTAGTGGGTACCACTTAATTTTCCGGCTGAGGCTTGCTGTTAGCAGTCTAGGTGGGTGATTTTTTGTGAATTTTCGGGGTGATGTTTTTGTGAACATTCCATACACTATAACATTATATTAACGTTACGTACCGTCCAACAGTCTGATCAGCACGGGTTTTTACCCGATTCAAATGCTTCCTCACATTAACAGCCATTGACAATATTCATGATGACTTGGCACAATAAAGGTAAGTGCAACCAAAGCACGTGTATTAACTAAACACATCCATGTATACGTACACGCTTGCGCATGGTGATCGGAAATATATTATGTTGGTTCTTTTTTGCGCATACATATTATATGGAAAACAAGAACCAAAAATGCTCCTTCGTCGCATGTAAAATACATATGAGTACTCTCAGGCAGGTTGTACAAACACGGAAACTAGCCTGTAAAATTCATATGAGTGACGTTGAGGTTGTAAATTAAGGAAAACAAGTTGCAACGGCTTAACATATGAGCCTGTCCTACAACGAGGCTCATATTGGCGTATGTCATAATATAATTTGTCGAAATTTGACCTCCATATAAATAGCACGTAAAGTTTTTCATTACAAAATTGTCCTTCACACATCTTGTCGCTAAGACATTATACTGTGCATACGCATTATACGGCATGCCACTCTGCGCTCTGACTCAGAGCCATGTGGGGAAAGCATTACGTATGTGAGAGTAGTGTGTCATAGTGTTCCGAGAATACAGTTGGTGTACTATAGTGCTTCCGGAAATAGTAGGTGCCATGGTGTTTCGGGAAACACCAGCTTGCATATGTACAGTTAAACTTGAGGTGTCGCAGTTCACTTCGTTCTGTCCATTTCTTTCAAGCCACAATGTTAACATGTTATGTCTATTCATTCGTTTTTTTCTTTAATATGATGACCTGATGATCTTTAAGAAGGCTGCACTGTGACGCCAATATGAGCCTCGTTGTAGGACAGGCTCATATGTTAAGCCGTTGCAACTTGTTTTCCTTAATTTACAACCTCAACGTCACTCATATGCATTTTACAGGCTAGTTTCCGTGTTTGTACAACCTGCCTGAGAGTATTCATATGTATTTTACATGCGACGAAGGAGCATTTTTGGTTCTTGTTTTCCATTCTTTTACATATGTATGCGCAAAAAAGAACCAACATAATATATTTCCGAACACCATGCGCAAGCAGATACTATTTTGACCACTTTTGGAAAATTTCATATTTGACCCA